>JAJHUR010000656.1:1334-25217 GCA_027495735.1 Lutjanus campechanus
GCAAACTGCCCCAGTACATGCTGAAGGTCCTGGTTCGAAGGAGCCAACAGGACAACATCATCCACAAAAAGCAGAGATGAGATCCTGTGGTCCCCAAACCGGACTCCCTCCGGCCCCTGGCTGCGCCTAGAAATTCTGTCCATAAAAATAATGAACAGAACCGGTGACTAAGGGCAGCCCTGCCGGAGTCCAACATGCACTGGGAACAGGTCTGACTTACTGCCAGCAATTCGAACCAAGCTCCTGCTCCGGTTGTACAGAGACTGCACGGCCCTGAGTAGAGGGACGTGGACTCCATACTCCCGAAGCACCTCCCACAGAATGCCACGAGGGACACAGTCGAATGCCTTCTCCAAGTCCACAAAATACATGTGGACTGGCTGGGCAAACTCCCGTGAACCCTCAAGCACCCTGCGGAGGGTATAGAGCTGGTCCAGTGTTTCATGACCAGGACGAAGACCACATTGTTCCTCCCGTCCGTGGTTCGACTATCGGCCAAATTCTCCTCTCCAGCACCCTGGAATAGACTTTACCAGGGAGGCTGAGGAGTGTGATCCCCCTATAGTTGGAGCACACCCTCCGGTCCCCCTTCTTAAATAGAGGGACCACCACCCCGGTTTACCAGTCCAGAGGCACTGTCCCCAACTGCCACACGATGTTGCAGAGGTGTGTCAACCAAGACAGCCCTACAACATCCAGAGACTTGAGGTACTCAGGGCAGATCTCATCCACCCCTGGTGCCTTGCCACCGAGGAGCTTCCGAACTACCTCAGTGACTTCAGCCTGTGATGGATGAATCAACCTCTGGGTCCCCAGCCTCTGTTTCCTCTACAGAGGGTGTGTCAGTGGGATTGAGGAGATCCTCGAAGTATTCCTTCCACCGCCCCAAGTTGAATTTCCAGTTCGGAAAATCTGAAAAGCTTTTAATCAGCACTTTTTTCTTTTGTGTCTTATTAAATCGGTCTGACACACAATACTGTCCTAGTTTTACCTGCAGACATGTTGCTATAGTGTGTGTTTGCATAAAATGATCTGTAATGTGTAGTCAGCACGCACAAAACATTTTTTTTCTGACTTCCAGATGTGACCAACTCAGGCAGGAGGTCACTCCCAGCTCTGACATAAATGGAACGCACCATTTAACTTTCAGAATATGCTGTATCCATCTAAAAAGCTGTTCTAATAGTCTTGAACTTGACATAATGGCATAGAAGGTGCTCATCTCAGTTTTTCAAAGTACTCTGAATATTATAGGCTGTATTAAAAACTTAAGTATTAAAAATACATCCGACCTGTTTTAAGTATTCAAAGTGCATTCCACTCCTCTATTACTGAGGTTTTCAGGAGAGGCCAGGTATGAATATTAAAATCATCAGAGGCTGGCAGTGTTTGTGGATTGTAAACACATCTGTCACTACTGTTTAATTGGTAAACAAGTCTGACCGCTCTCTGTTTGTTTGTAAACAGCCATGTCCCTGCATGATATGAAAGGTCATTACAACAACCTGTCTACTACTCTTTCTACTCTATCTGAACTGACACACACACATTTCATTTACATTTAGATTATAGGCCCAGAGATGGTGGTGTTATCCACTGTCATTTGCAGTGAAACAAACTCATTTTCCAAGATCATCACCATAGCAAGTGCAAAGCCCCGTCATTTGACCTTAGAGACAAGTACTTTCGGGGGGAAAAAAATTGAGGGAAGAAAGATTTTTAGAGGAAATTGAGGAGGTTGATATGGGAGAAACTGATGTGATTGAGCAGAGGCATGAGGATGTGAGGAGGTTTTGAGTTTAGGAACAACAAATTCATTCTGGTGTCTAGACCAAAGTCAAAAAGTTATTCTGCCATTGCTTTGTTTAGCAAAGAAGGAGAATAGTCGAGGCTGGGTGGATGGATGACCGTGCTGCAGCAGGCAAGGAGGAGCTCAGTAGTAGCAGAGCGCAGCAGGAGGTATGCAGGATTGAAAGATCTGAAACATGATGCAACAAGTAGGCTACCAGCCACATTTTGGCTTGGCTCCAAAGAAAAGCTACTGATATTAGATATGAACAATGTGTGGTGGTCCATGTGAGGGGTTTCTGTGACGATATGTGGTGTAACTTTTTTTGTTTGTGTGCCACCACTTTAGTCACTTTTCTTCAGACGGGAGCAGTCAACTTGTTGCTTTCACTCACAGGTTGAGATGAGAGTTAATAATATTTGGTGTGTAGATCGAATTGGTGAAAAAGTAATGAGTGCACTGAGTTTAACTGGTATTATTTAAGAAATTCCTCGCCTTTATGCGGAGGTTTCCATGTCTGATTTAAAAATGTTTGTGTGAGCTGGGTGAAATTGAGAATTAGGTTCATTTTTATTTTTGCATGCCTGTCCACATGGACAAAGGGGGTGTACTTTTTAAAATGAAACTATCTTCCATTTTTGGTTGGATGCAGTGGCAGACTCAGGGTGTCTGATGGGCAGGGGTGAAAAAATAAAAAGGGCACCACCTGTACATGGCGGGGCAGTGAAACAGTTCTAATTCCTAGTTTAAATTAAAATAGTTTTATTGTACAACTTCCACAACTCTGTAATAAACACACATTGGGAACATTTTAACTATTTCAAGGCACATAGAGGCCAACTCATTTTCTAGTATGTAAGGGTCCCTACAGTATATGACACTGCATTGTGTTTCCTCCACTGGAGGGACAACCCAGAGAGCACTTTATCTCACTTTATTTTACATTTTATTTTACACTGTGTTTTAAAGAAGATTTTTTTTCCTTTATTTTCATTTCTCCATTTGCATTTTGGAAAGACCAAATTTTACTGTACATTTTTTACCAACAAATGAGGACTGCAACCAGAAGCACCAATAAAAAAAACCCTGCTCATTCCTCACCGCTGATGAGAAAATAAGTCTGTGATCCAGGTCCATTATAATATAATAGTTTTTCTGTCACACAGGAACCCAAACAGAGGGAATGTAGTTTCTTACCCCAGGGCTCGGGCCAATTTAAAACATATTAGTGCTCTTGTTGTGTTGGGACCCAAACTGAGAAAATGTGGTTGCTCAGCCTGAGACACAGGCCAGATAAAATATCCTGGAACAAACAGGATTAGGAAGCATCCATCAACCAGTAAAACTTAGTTTATTCTCTGCAGTTGTGATACAGACGATGCTCTTTGTGTCCTCGTATATCCTCAACCTTGAACTACTGTCATTTAAATACAGTGTCAGTTATAATCCAATTCAGTGGATGCAAAGAGAGCACTTGAAATGTGTTTGTATTTGTGTGTGCATGTCAATCCCCTGGGAAGAATCTATAATGAATAACAGGACAGAAGCAGCACGAGAGTCTGTCAACATTGAAATGTTTGCGTGTTTGAGAGTTTTACTGTGTGTGCACAGGCAAAATGGCAGCATATTTTATAAGCGGATGTATTGTCTCACTTTTTGTGTGTGTGTTTGTGTGTGTGTGCGTGTGTGTCAGAGTGGCAGTGATCCATTGACCTGACAGCTCTTCCTGAGGGAGTGCACACATCCCTGTCATTACTGCAGTACCCACTGCTGATTGACTGCTTTCAGCACCGCTCAGGAGATGTCAGTCAGTCAGTCAGTCACACTGTTGATTTCAAGCCAAAGTCAACACACTTGAGCGGTGCTGACAGTACCCGACTGGCCATTGATGATTTATGAAGTCCGTTTTATTACCACGCTTTTACTCCACAAAGTTATTGACCTACCTGTGGAGTCAGTTTTCTGTGGCATCATGGTGCATTTGGGGGCTGCACATCTGAAACAGTCAGTCTTGTGCTTTGGTATTAACCAAACATTAGTGGAGTTAATGAATCAGGATTTCCAGGCTCATCCAGTCATCAAAAATATGACAGATAGAACTGCAAAATGCCAGATATTTCAATCCATGTGTCACTTTTTGTGAAGAATTATTACATTTGAAAAACTTTGTCCGTCAACAGTTGTCAACAAAAAAAAAAAAAAAAGTCATCTGTTTATCATAGGATTCATTTTTTAATACATGTGATTTT
This sequence comes from Lutjanus campechanus, assembly GCA_027495735.1. Lineage (NCBI taxonomy): Eukaryota > Metazoa > Chordata > Actinopteri > Lutjaniformes > Lutjanidae > Lutjanus > Lutjanus campechanus. The sequence continues at coordinate 5,373 of JAJHUR010000656.1, forward strand.
AAGCTTTGACAAAAGAAAATTTTTCTTCATAAGAGCAGTATGCGGGCTCAGCATCAGAATTTATCGATCATTTCTGTCCCTCTGGACCTTTATCACAAGTGTAAAGTGTAGAGTTGAATTCTTACAACAATGCTATTATGTTCATAGATAATGCTCTGTCCATCTCATGTACACATGTGTGGGACGGTTATCCTTCTCCGAGAATGTCTCTCAGTGATCAACAGCGACATGTAAACATTATGTTGCATTATGTTCCACTTAAATGTGGAATATGAGTAGTCAGGACAAGAGATACTGCAGGGCCATTTAATGTTTGGCCCGTGGGCCGAGTCTGGCCCTTTAACAACTTCAATCCGTCCCTTTGATCATTTAGGGAAAAAAAATTATGATTTTATTTAAATAATCTGCTTACCTTCCTAACTTTAGAAGATCACAATTTTATTAGTAGGCTAATTAGCCCATTCAGCCCCTTGGACTTTGAGTTCAGTGACTGCCTGCCCTCTGCCTGCCAAACCCCATTAACATATTGCTCAATTTAACCGTTCAAACATTTACTGAGTCTAAAAGATAATTAATGATTTCTTATGACTCATAAACAGACACTGTTGTGATTTTATTGCAGTAAATATATTAAAGATTTCTCCTATAACTTTTTACAAATCTGGCCCTTTTAAAAGAGTGATTGAATAGGCCTGAGATTCTGACTCATAAAGAAGGACTAAGGTTTATATTTGCTTATTACACATAGGCATGTGCATATTTTGTGGTTGGCAGGCCTTGGGGTGATGTAAACCTTTACATTATGTATTTAAATGATTATACTTGTAAATTGAATAGTAGCTGTAAATATTCAAAATACAGGAAGCTGTTTTTATACCTTACTTATGTTTGTGTTTAAAGCTTTTTTTTCTGTACGCAATCCATATTTTTTACGTTACACACCTGCTTTTTGTTGAAAAATTATTATTTTTTCATGTCAGAACATAAACTGGGACCAAAATAGAGAAATATGAAGTCAAAAATAGTGCAGCCCACACCCAACACAGTAAGAATCCTGCTGTTTAAACTTTATTTCTTTGAATGTTCTGATCAACAGCTTATGACACAGGTTATTAAGCACAAAAACCTGAATATTGCACACACACAGGCACACACACACGGTGTTTTTGAACTCCAGCCTTGTAAAGGATTGTTCTGCTCAGCACCTTCACATCTGATTAATTGACTTGTCAGCACAGTATTTTTATCCTGTTCCCCTGTGTACGTGTGTGTGTGTGCGTGTGTGTGTGTGTGTGTGTGTGTGTGTGTGTGTGTGTGTGTGTGTGGGTGTGTGTGTGGGTGTGTGTGTGTGTGAGATAGTAGAGGGAAAGATGCTGAGACTGGACAGGGAGTGAGAGTGAGAATGAAGGCTATACTGTTAATACATTTACTCTCCATCACCTTGACAAAATACAGTTATCTTAATCCACTCTAAGCTATAATTCAAACTGCACCTGCTAACATTATTTAAGGATTAATTGTATTTGTCACATTGCAAAAAATCTGACAAATACAAATGTATGCGGCGTTTGTTCTTGGGGAATTAAAAGGGCACTCCATCAATTTTACTTGTCACTTTCCTAGTCACGAGGAATACTACTGTACTTAAAGCTGCTAGGCAATTTAGTTTTGGCACCACTGGGCCAAAGTTCCATAATAACCTTTAAGCATATATAATTCAAGTGGTCAGAGAGAAAGCTAGACTTTTGCTCCTCTTCTTCCCTCTGTTTTCAGGCTTTAGAAAATCTAGCTGGTGACAGGAGACATTGGCCAACTGGCCAATGGTCTAACAATGGACCAATTTTTACAGAAAAAATTGTAATTTATTCAAGGTAATGATGCTTTTCCTTCAAGCTGCTAGTTGCAATAATACTTTGGATATGTGAGGAAGGAAGTCAGTAAATGTGACTAAACGTAACATGAATAAAACTTAAATGCATTAGCTCATCCATTAATGGGATTTCTGCCTGAATCATTTCAGATAGATCTTCATTTGCAATGGTGGTTGTTTAACAATAAAGATAACAACTCCCATGATCCCACACTTCTTCAGATGTCTTCAAATTAGATATTTTGTTACTGTGTTGAACATGAGAGAGACCCCTAATGACAGAACTGACATATTGTGCATTTAATGATTGAAAAAAAAGTTGTCCTGTATCATGAAGGAGCTTTTTAAAGTCTTGCAAAATTACTCAAGTCACATCACACATCTCAGCTTTGGTTTGACTATCATTTTTTAAACAGAAAGCCTGAGTTACAAACTCGGGTGGAGTTTTTAAGACGGGTGTTTACCAGTCAGGAAGGGTCTAATGAAAGAAGTTATTCAGTTGCACTGTGGGAACTGTAGGACCCAGTGTTTTTGGAGCTTGACCCATATTAGTGATTTAAGTCAGGATATTGCAGCCTCTGCTGCATTGATTTTAAATATAAATTTTTAATCTTTCTCTAAAGTCCCCAGACTTTATTGAAGTACAACACTAAAATGTTGGAGTAAATTCTTTTAAAAGGATACTCCACTTTGCATGATAACCCACTCAGTATGTACTCACCACTATGCCGATGTGAGGATGGGTGAAGGTCTTCAGTTCACTAAACAATCCTGGAGTTTCAGCAGAAAACAGGGTAGCAGCCTCATCCAGTACAATGGCAGTGAATGGTGACCACGGATAAAACGTTAAAAAAAGAACACAAAACAAACACAAAATGTCTCCATCCTGCTTGTGTGGTGTAATCCAAGTGTCCGCGAGCCGCAACATTAAAAATTAACCGCAAAAGACGCCATTTACTCCATATTTTTAGCCGAATGTCAACTTTAGCATGTAGCCGGTAGGATGTAAACATGGCGTCGTCTCGCGAGACCTCGTATATATCTTAATGGACGCACGTGCGGAAGTCTCGCCTTTTAAGGCCCACAAAGATCTGTCTGTAGTGTGGCAGTGAATCAACTCCCTGCAGACCCACTTCTGTCTGTTTCTCACTTTCAGTCAATCTGCACTGGATGTTACTCAGCTGCAGTGACAAGCTTTTCATGTTGCCATGGTGACTTTAGTAAACGTATTCATTGACACAATTAAATTAAAAGTGTGTGACTGTTCAGTTTTAATATTTAATTTCTCCTGATGCACTCACTTGCAGATGCAGTTTGAATTATTTCCACCTCAAGGAAGGAACTGTATTGTTAGTCCTTCAAACCTGCTGCTTGTTTGCTGTGCTGGTTTTCGTCTCTCCCTTTCTGAGCTTATTGTTGTTATTGTGACTTCCTGTGCTGTGGCTGCTATTCTCATCTCAACAGACACACAACGCAGCTCACTTCTCACCTAAATGCAGATGTGTGCACCTGATGTCCAATGCATCTTTGAAAGATAGAAAACAGGGTCCCAAACACACATATCCCATTTACACCTGGTATTAAAATATATCTGGTTACATTATCCAGATAAAAATGATCCAGTCCTTCCTTTATGTTAACATCTGATATTTTTAATGTGTTCTTCTTATCGTCTGTGAGATCAGATCTCTGTCCTGTGGTACAAAACCTTAGTGTGAGTAGACCTTATTTGAGGTGGTAGAAAGTTTACAAAAGCATGCATATTTAAACATAATAATACTAGGTACTGGAGAGAAGTACAGTATTCGTCAAAAGTTTGGACATTTAATGTTTTGTCTTTATTTTCATTATTTTTCTGCATTGTAGATTAATAATGGAAACATAAAAACTTTGAAATATGGAATTATATGGAACATGTAGTAAGTAAAAATGTGAAAACAAGGCAAAATATGTTTTTGCTTTTTAAGAATCTGAATATGAAAATAGTGTTTAATAACAACAATGGTATAAAATAGTGAAAAAGACATGCAAGAGTCTTTCTGGCTTTTTATCGTCAACCCATGGTCTTCTCCTACACACCTGTTGCTCTTTGATATTTTAGATTCTTCAGATTAGCTACCTTTTCTTCCTTTGATAACAGCTTTGCACACTGTTGGTATAATTTGAACCATTTCATATAAAAATAGAAAAGAAAAACAATTGAATGAGAAGTGTGTCCAAACTTCTGACTGCTACTCTGTGTCTACATCAATTATGCTTCGTTAACAGCAGATCAACCACACAGATATATAAGACAGTTCTTATTGTATATCATTCATTTCCCACCACTTTTTTTTTTCATTTTCTTGCAGTTCTCTTGAATAAAGCATCTTTTGGCACATTCATGGCACAGGATAGATGTATTATCAGTGATCAGAGGTGTGTCTCTTTCAGCCTTCTCACTTGCTTGCTCTTCAAATTTGAATAACCTATATTTTGCGTTAGCTAAAAACTATCAATCAAAGTAATGCTGCGTATGGATGTGAAAAGACAGTGCAAGCTACACTAACTCTAGATGTGGTCAGGCAAATCCCATCACATTCATGATGCATTCACACCTTGCATTAACATGCATTTTTGCTTATTTGAATAACATGTCGGAGTATAGATCACATTTAGGTGTAAATGGGGTGACGGACACCAATCATTTAGCTCGTTTTCCCAGCTCTTTGCAAAAATAACCATTAAAGAGGGTCTATAGATGTTGTTGATCGATGCCAGTCACATCTGTGTTACCTCAATGGCTGATGAGATTTTGAACTTTATATACAGATACCCTCATTGTGTTGCAAGTTTGCAAATTCCTACAAGAATGAAATATACTTTGCATGTGAGGCTTGTTACTTTTTGCTTTTACTCCTACTGCATCTCAAGCTCAGTGGCTTCACCTCCCATGAGTCAGAATGTACTGGTGGAGATGTGGACTGAAACATTTAATAATGTTGGGTAAATAAAAGTAAACAGTGCTATGATGTGCAGTAGCTGGTGAGTGGTAAGGATGCAATTCAAAACACAGATTTTGCTTGAAAAAATAAGTATCTGGAGTTGAAAACCTGCCCCACAGCTGACAATAAATGTTACTAAAGACTAATAGATCCCCTAAAAAATGTTTATATTTATGCATTTAATGTGATTCTTGCTGAGATGGAAAAAGACATTAATCAGTATGACTTCATCTCCACAGTCGAGTGCAAAAGTTTGTACTAAATACTTCTTTTCTTTAGCTCTGACTGCAAACTCAGTAGGCAACACTTTCCACCACGCAGCACTGGCAGAGATCGCCGTCGTTAGACTATTAAAAACAATAAACATCTGGTTTTCTGACTACCACATATTGCCACAATGTGTTGCAGCATTAGCTAATTAAAATCTTCTCTATATACACACACAAGCATTCAAACACTCTTGATTACACTGCCTTATTCAGTTAACTACATACACACTCAGAGGAACACACACACACATTAAATATAGACAAACATTAAAGAGTTTGAGGAAATTAAGAGAAACACATAAAGAACTTCAAAACTCCAATTCCCAACCTCCCACTGGGGCAATCCTAGCTCTTTTCTTGCCTTCAGAGCCAATCAGGAAAGAGCTAAATGAGCCTCAGTCATCAGAGGACTGACTGATTGGTTTGGGGCTTTGAGGATGAGATAGGCACTCTCAGAGAAACACATCCATCTAAAAAACCCCAAGCAAGACTTTTTCAGTTTGGCACCACATGTTGATAAACGTTTGTTTACACAAGCTGATATTCAGACCAATGTGGCTCAATCTCAGCTGAGTCACATGAGTACATTTACAGATACAGCAAGACTGCTGTATAAACTCATACAGCTCAGATGGCAACTGTTAATTTGTCTGCATTCACAACACTTGACATTAGCTCTGCAGTTTGTGCTCCATGGGATGCCACATCTTCATTACAGGACAGTTGTGTTTTCACTGTGTCACATATATCCGCAAACAAAAGTTTGCTGAGTAAACTCAGCCAGCAGGGAGCCTTTTTTGCAGATAATGTGATGAAAATGTAATTGCCAATAAAATCTTGCAAGTTTTTATGAATCTACAAATCATGCTAATACCACTCTCACTCAGCAAGGCATCGCACATAATGTATGCAGTTTAAATTGTAGAGCAATGAAATGAAATGATTACCAGGTGTACTGAAAAATAGCTGCAGCTCGCAAGCGTATCCCTTTTAAAGGTTACTGTCACAGTTCAGAAATAAAATACAATATGGTGATTTTGGTTTATTTGCTGTCTGACAAATTTAATAACCCACACTATAGACATCATAATTTGTAAGGGTCCCCTGTAACAAGTAGCTCATATGTATGATAGCAGAATATTTGGACTGCTACTGAAGAATGAATGGTTGCACTAAAGAGGATTAACCTCAACAAAACCAACAGTAAATAAAGAATATCAGGCCACACAAGCAGCAGAATACAGTACAGTGTACTGTATGCACAATAACAGTGTATTGTGTTCTATTATACTGAACACATTCCCCCATCCATGAATCAACACCTACTTTGTGTATCGCTTTCAAAACCTATGTAGAGGGCATGTACTGACGTCACTTTCTCACAAACCCCCTCAGTGGAACTGAGTGGCCAAACATCCTGCAACATGTCTGGCTTTTATAGGGGAAACTGCAAAACCAGAAACAATTGGTTATCTGCTTAAATTAAAGGCAGCTGGACTCGACAGTGATCCTACTTACAACTTACCCAAAGACACAGTGGTCCATGGACAGTGACATGTGGCCAGGAATCAAGTTTGCTGATGTTTATATGGACCTGGTTTTGACACAGAAATACATAAACTTAAGAAGGCAAAGAAAATCCTGGCCCTTTGGTTATAACATTACTGCAAGGTGGGTTTTGTTGGTGAAAATAAAGTGACACTAAATTATATTTTCATTGTATGTACAGGTTTGTACAGATATTTTTGTTTCATTACATTATTGGAGAAACGTGTTGCATGCAGCAGCGTTGATGCTTGTAGTTATGTTTGGTGTGAAGATACGATATGGATTTGTTGAACACAAGGTTCAGTTACTCTGAATGTTATTGAAAGCTTTTGTTGGTTTGTAAGAAGATAGCTTTGATTTCTTATTGAATTTTTGTGTGTTTTTACGGCATTCAATCTGTCGCTAACATTGACACCCAGTTGTCTTTTTGCCAGTAATTAGGTGTAACCACAGTGACTTGTGATGTCACGTGCATACCCTCTATTGTCACATGAGTGTATCCTTTTCTATTAAACAAGTCATCTTCATCTTCCTCTATTAGTGCATGTTTAGCTGCATATTCATGTAGCCAAAAATAGTGTGTGTGTGTGTGTGTGTGTGTGTGTGTGTGTGTGTGTGTGTGTGTGTGTGTGTATGTGTATGTGTGTGTGCCCTTGCGAAATAATGGTGAAACCACAGGAAGAGATTAATCAGCCAGAGATTCCTTGACAAAAGCAATGTAAGGGAAACACCCTCTCAACTGTGTGTGTGTGTGTGGGTGTGTGTGTGTGTGTGTGTTAGTGCGTGTGTGTGTGTGTGTGTGGCCGGTAGTCTTTGTGTGTGTCAGGCTTGTGTGTCAGACCTCTTTTAGCCAGCAGTGCTTCACAGCACTTTCCATAAAAAGTGCTGGCTGCTGTTAAGACTAATGAAAACCTTTTTACAGCCAAACATTTCTTGCTAAAAACTGATTTTAACTTGCAGCATGTTCTGATTTCACTGCTGTGGGGAGCAAGCAACGATCTTTTGCATTAAACCTAATGAAAACAACAAATCAACACTGTAGTGAGGTTTTTGGTGAATATTTATCTGTACAGTGGTGAAAGAGAGACATTAAAATAGACGCAGAGACACACAAGGCAGGAGTATGCCATGAGTGAATTATAGATGACCTGTGTTGTCTGCCTGCTCTTAACTACTGCAGTTTTACTTCTTTACTTGTTTATGTGTCTGTGCGTGTGTATGAAAACATCATTCAGCTGAAATCTCCAGGCTCAAGCAGTGCACATTTTCCCTGTTGAAGAAGACACTGGATCTCCAGCAGCTCCAGTGGTGCTTTGATACAACTGACCTGCACTCTGAAGTGTCTGCAGACAGTGACTACAGTGGAGAGATCCTCCTTACAGAGATCAATGAAGTGTCACATTCCTTTTATTTACCAATCTTATGTTACAACATCTTTGGCACATTTTGCTGTCTCAGGTGTTTTTTTGTGGGACAGACCTGTGTAGATGAAATGTGATAGTAAGGCAGGTAAATAAAAAGCACATGACGGTCTTTGACCAATGACCATCTATCATACAGTGTCAGCACAGCTGACTCAGGTTGGGTCCAGACAACGAGTTCCAGTTTGGATCAGGTTCTGAGTAGGGCTGCATGATTCTTGCTGAAATCTGAATCACGATTTTACTCCCATAGAATTGAGATCATATCTCAAAAGATTCTTATTTTTTCAACAAACACATTCATTGTCTCAGACACTCAAGTGAAAGGAAGACAGTTAAAACACTTGCTGTCTAGACAGGGCAACAAAAAACAACTCTTTTCCTTTCTTACACTTAAGTGATTAACTAAAATGCTGATGAACATAAAGAAAAAAAATAGAATGCCAATGCACTGTATAACATCTGGCGGCTGTGATTTTGTGATGCAGTTTGTTTGTCCTTTAAGGGCAAGTGAATCATCATCATTTCAGCTTAAATAAAATACTATACCTGCTGCTGAGATACATAATGATTTATTCATTCAAAGTTTTTTTTTTGTTGCAGTATCCACTGCTCCAAAAGTACTGTAGGCCTATATATGGATCACTGTTTTCAGCTGCAGCCTGCATCAGTCAGTGTTTGGTAAAAATGTTCTCACATTGATGCTGATGCATTTTGAAGTGTATGTGGCTGGTTGTGACAAGATTTCAACGGCCTATAAGAAAAAATGAAAGAGACAGACTATTGTGATACATAATTATATGTATGAATGCTGAAATAATCAGGTGATTAATCAGTTTATGAACAGATTGAACACATTTACTGGTTTCAGCTCTTCAGATGTAAGAATTTAACATTTTTTCACCTTAAATCATTGTAAAGATTGAAGATTCAATCTTGACCTTTGGAATAAATGAAATATTCCAAATTCAAGGCTCACTTGCACGCTTCTTTTCTCGGCTTTTGACTTTATCCCACAACCTTCTTAAGGGAATGGAACATGTTTACGTGTAAGATGGTACACTGAATATCTTTGGGTTTTGGGCAAATAGCCAGACAAAGGAAGGCCTTTAAATGTCATCTTGGCCTCTGTGAAATATGTTTTCTCACATTTTGTAGTCTAAACAGTAATTGACTGATGGAAAGAATAATCAAAAAAGGAACAGATAATAAAATAATTGCAGTCCAGTTTCTTCAGAAATCTACATACATGGAAAACAGAAACATGACTAATGTGGACTGGTGTTATTCATCAGCAATGTTGTTATGTTAATTCAATATTTGTTGAATTTTAATTATGCGTGTGAGTTACTGGGTGGTGTCAGTGCATGGACTCCAGAAGAATTAGTGTTGTGTTTGGTCTCTGCATGATGAGACGAGGTTAGCAGGGCTTTCACTTTGAGGTGTTAGCTAGCAGAATCAGTATGTGGACTCCTATCATATTAGTACGGCTGAGGCGTTAGCTGGCGAAGTTAGAATGGATGTTTTTCCTCCCTGGGTGCTCCTGGGAGGATAAACAGGCCATCCATAATTAACAGCCGCTCCGCCTGCATTCTGATCCACTCTGCTTTAAAAAGAACAACTGTCACCATCGGTTAGAGAGGGGGAGAGAGGGGAGATACAGAGGAAGTGTGGGAGAGACACAGAGATGGGGAGATCACGCTCAGGCAAAGATTCTTGGGATATGACAGACACCTACACACACACACACACACACACACACACACACACACACACACACGCACGCGCACGCGCGCGCGCGCACACACACACATATGTGTGTGTAAAGACAAATGTACTGTTCAAGACATGCAGTCTCACACATAGAGTTAAAAGACAAACACATTAAGTTCCGTGACATAGCTTGCATATACCACACACACACGCGGAGGGAAAAACCTACATGCATTATCCTCCTCACACATTTTGCTTCTGGCTCTGGAATGAACAGTGAATGGCTTTATAATGTATTTAGTGAGAATACATTGAAAAGTGAAAACAGGAAGCTTCCACTTTATGCTTCCTCTCATAAAAGAATACATTTATCTGGAGCTTTTATGACTTAACATCAATACATCCACCCGCTGTACTCACCGCCCAGTGTAGACCAAAGTTAAACCTGCTTTTAACTACTTAGATTTAGTGGAGTTTTTGTCACATGCTTTAAAAGCTAGCTCCTAACTGAGAGTGAGTTTGTCCACTTTTGTGGCTAACCATCTTTTAAATAACTTGCATGGTTTTGATTTGTTGTATGCTGTTATATTAATGGGGTAAAAACCCTGAAAGAAATGCAGTCATCAGTGAGGCTTTTTGATGACTAAAATCAAAAACGTCATCCCTTTTTTCAGTAAAAAAAAAAAAAACTGGCAAAGTGCATTTAAAGTTAAATGGTCACTGGCTTTTGGTTAACAGCTGAGCTGACAGGGGCATTGACACACAATGCAAACAAATTTTCACTGTTAGTGTAACAAGCCAAAGGACAGGTAGAATTCAGGGATGGTACAGAAGACCAGACCACACGATTTAGCATCTCTGACCGAGGTTCATTTGCAGGCATGTTTCTAAGTTGTTCAAAGTGCTGCAGTTGACTATTTAATTAGTAATCTGATCATTACCAGTTTCCCACCATTTGTTGATTAGCTCATCCAGCAAGTGGAGGAGAAAGAGACTCTGGCTACAAACTTGTGTCTGTGGCTCTTTTATGTGTTGTTTTGAGGGTGTTGTCTGACTGTTACTGGAATATGGACAGAGACGACGCTGTCATGGTTAAAAATATATACATTTCACCCTTTTGGATACAGATTTGGTCATGTGTTTTACAAACCGCATTGCAGTAATGGAATGTACAAGTAAGTACAATTCTGAGATATTCTGCTTGAGTATGCCCATTTTATGCTTCTTTATACTCCCATTACATTTCAGAGGTAAATATTGGAGTTTACATTTCACTCCACATTTACTCAGCTTTAGTTACTCGAATCAATATCTGATTTATGAAACATTAGAGATGTCCTGAGCAGTTCCTTAAGGTCAGTAGCAAGGCCGATGATAAATGCCCTCTGGAGTCCCCAGTGTGCAAGACAATGTGACAGTGTGCCTTTAGGGTGCCCCTCCAGTAGGCAAACATGGTGAAGTGCATCACTACTTTCCGCGTACTGGATTTTTTTCACCTCTGCCTCTCAGACAGCTTGAGACCACAACTGGGTGCCTGTACCCAGTCAAAGATCTTTTGTGAGGGAAGAAGCTCTACTCTTAAACACACCTGTACAACTGCATGTGTTTCTATAGCTCCAACAGAGTTTCTTCCCAGAGGGTCACATTTATGTCAGAAGTCATATGTCCAGGACATATTTAATAAATATTTATGTAAATAAAACCCAACCCATAAAGTACTTGGATTGGGATTGGGGACAAAATAACTTAATTGGGACATTCTTACAAAACATATGATCAGTTTATAAAATACACTGCATTGTAATAATGGATTAAACTTCCAAATAGACTCTAAATAAGTTAAAAAAAAATACCTTGGAAAATTAGCAGCAGTATGTCCCATTGATGGATATGAAGTAGTAGTGTGCTGTATGTGGCGCCTCTGAGCACATTTACATAGTTTTAGGGAGTCTCACATGCTATGTCTTATTTCCAGCCTATTTATAATAGATGTGTGTTGTGTGAGATGCATGAATCAGAATCCAGGACAGTTGTCGTGGGGACCAGATTGATGGTGAAACAACAACAGTTGATTGTACTGAATGTTTCTGGCAGAGAAAAGTAGTCCTGTTCCTTTGTGTCTTCTCTCTTCTCGTCTCCTTCCTTTATACCATCTCTCCTCCTTTGTCCCCCCTCTCTCCTCTCCTCCCTTATGCTTTTCTCCCCTCTCTCTTTCCTCCTGTTGCCCCATCTCTTCCTCCTTTACCCCCCTCTTCCTCCCCTTTCCTTCTCTCCCCTCTTCTCCAAATCTATATGCAATCATCCTGCTGCAGCAGTCTAATTTAAATGTGGAACAAATGTTGTGACAGACTAAAGCTGGATAGAAGTCCTTATCCGCAGAGTGAGAACTGAATTATCCTGCTTGACTGAGCTGCTGACACACACACATTGAGAGGAAGAGAGAGACAGAGAGAGAGGGCACAAGTCTCATCTGAATTAAACCAACCTTTCTGTCCGTCTATTAGTCACCCTGCGAGCCAGTAATTCCGTAATTCCACTATGGAGAGACATTCACACATATTCTTTGACTTGAATTTGTCTGTCGAGTTTCTTCTTTCCTCAGCGGTCTGACTGAGACACCGGGACACCTGTGGAAGAAAACCTAAAGGGATGCTCTAGCAATTTAGTATTGCTCGTCTTTAAAGTTGGGGGGCTTGAAAGAGACTGATTAAAGGTCCCATGAAACCGTCTCATTACTTCCTTCTGGAGTCACTACGCTTTAAACAAAGTGCATGTCAGTGTCTGAACCTTCTTCCCCCATACATTTCAAATGTCAGACCTGAGTTCCACCCAGTTTTACCAATGAAAACTGGGAGAGCAAAGCTCACAGAGACTGACTTGTGAGTCTTCTTAAGACAAGACAGTCAGGAATTTCTTTGTTGAAAGTTGAAAAACGGTTCACCACCATAGATGATAAACTTTTTTTTAAAAACGCTTGTCCTCACCAGAACAATGGGAATATAGGTCGTCTGTACAAGCAGTTTATTACAACATTACGTTTATCATTAAGCTGCAACGTCTTTGGGCCATAGTGATAATGACAGGAGCAAAGGAGGAAGACAGATGACATGGTACAAAGAGTCAGAATGTCTGCAGAAGGAGGTGATTGGGTGGTTCAAACAAACACAGGACTTCCACCCAAGAGACTGGGGTTGGATATGTGTGCGTAACCAAAAGTTCCCATGAAGTCAAAATTAATGTTTAAGTGTTTGTATCACATACAGTTTGTATTGCTCTATACATCACATGTATGTCAGTATCTGGTCCAACAATAACAAATGTTTTATGGGTATTTTCGGATATTTGAATAGTATTTCAGAGGTTGTCTTTTCATGAAAAACAAATGGTTGATGACTCATCCTGTACTCAGGGGTGTCACTAAATTTTCGTCCAATGAACATTTTTCTCACTTATGATGCTGTTGGAGACTGGAATGTTTCTGGGGGCTTGTCCTCACTGTACAAAAGCACGACTTTATAAGATTATTGAATAATTAGGATTAAAGTTGATCATATTTTATGGAGAAAATATTTTCTGGTTTTCTCTTTCTGTACTCTAGTTCAGCTTCAACGCTTGGTAATTTAATTACAGAGTTTCCAGATAGATGGATAATAGCTTTAACTTTGTTTCTCAGGTAGCTAATCATTGGTTGATGTTAGTGGGCAGCAGAACTGGGCTCAGCAGCCTCCCATTGAACACAGTCAGTCACAGAGACGAACACAGCCTCTGAGACCAACGGATAATACAGTACAGAGTTTGTTTGCGGAGTTTGCTAATGGGAAGATAGATAACTTGTTATTAAAGTAGGTTAGCTAACTGCTAAGTGCCATTAGCTCAGTTAGCCATGGCTAACCGCTAACTGCTGTTTGCTTAATACACCAGACTCAGCCCTAGGGTGGTGGAAGCCTCAACATTCAGCGCTATTGGCTACTGTAAACACCAGTCAAGCTGTAATTGTCAAGTACTTGGCAGTTGGGATATTCTGTCATTTATGTATGCGGATGTGTTGCCAAAAATGATTCCAGACATTATAAACTTGTATTGACAAACTGAGTGTTACTAATGCTCAAACTGATCTTCATTCGATGTTCTCCAGAGAGTACAAGAATGCTGTCTTGGAAACGAAGTAGAAGATGATGAGGCAGGGTTGGGGGAAAGTAGGTCTATTAAAAACTTATTTCAAAAAGTCCTGTATTGTATTTAACATCACTGACTGAAGATCAAACAGCAACACAAGGAAACAGGATGTGCAGTCGGGTAGTTCTTTGGTCCTACAACTTTTGGTCCTATTTACAGTTTTTTTTGTCAGCGTCTCACAGTACTTAGTAGTGCTAATGGAAACCAGTTTCCAAAAAAGGTTCTAAAAAAACAACAATAACTTCCCAAAAAAGATTATCTTGCACCAAAATGGGTCTCAGCAAAACTTGCTCTAATTGTTCGCTGCAGACAAAACAGTTGTTTATCAGAGAATCCGTGTTGTCGCAAGCCAAAGTGTTTTTATTTTGGGTCATTCAGCCTGGATGATCCAGATTGCTGCTGTTACAATAACAACACATCAATGTTTAATAGTCTGCAATGCAGAGATAACGCTTCCGATAGTCACAGTCAAATCTGTGTGTGTGTGTTTGTGAGTTTTTGCATGTCAGTGACAAATACAGACAGAGAAAGATCGGGGTTGAGAGGGAAACCATGGGGATATTTGTCACAAATACATTAAAATATATCCATATAACTCTATTTCCATTAATATTTTTCTACTTCTACAATCAGACTCAGACTGTTATTTCTGGTCATCCCTGAGCTGCACGCCAAATCCTGTTTCATAACAATTTGATTTATTCTGCCAACAGGGACAATGATAAGAAAGCTGATAGTGCTGCCAAGTCCTCAAAGAGCAGACTACAGAAGACACAACATGAAACATTCAGCAGAAATTGGCAACTGCTTTTTTAGTGTAAATAAATCAATTAGATGTACAGTCCCTGGAATAAAACACATTTTCCAAGGCTATGGGCCTATTTTCTGGTTCAGAGCTGCTGGTGCTGTTACGAAATGGAGCTCATTTGGGTGTAAAGAACCAAACGAGGACACTATATTTCTAAAAAACTGAGACTGGAAGTAGTGATTATCACCATGTTTTCAGGAAGTATGTGTCAAATTGATTATCACTCTGAATACTGAATTGGATTCCAAATTTAAATATCTACTTCTCGAAAAAAAAAAATCATTCAACAATGATTACACAACAACAGATTGTTAGTCCACTGTGATCACAGAGTTAAGAAGAATGTGAGTGAATCATCTACATCGATGTCAACCAACAGTTGTTTTTTTTTTAAGCATATACATTTATTTTTTGGTCAGTTGGGTGCAGTGGAACAAAATGTAAATACCCCACTGATTTATACCTTGTAAAGATGATATGACTATTATGTCAGCAAACAAATCTCCATTTACATGTCAAACAGACATGGAGCAACATTAGCATTTATTTGTGTTCAAGTTTCTGTCTACTTGATTACTTTTAACTCTGCTTTTGGTCTCCACCAACTCATGAAGGAAATATCTCTTTAGCTGCTAATTGGTCCACTGTGTTCTCTAGCTAGTCTGTCATTTGATACATTTGTTTGTTTACTTGTTTGGATCCCCATTAGCCTAACCTGAAAACCTTTGAAGGGTTACTGGGGAGAGTCACATTTTAGTTACTTTTAAATATTCATACAGTAAGTTATCATTTTGTTTAATTCTGTTGTATTTACACCTACTATACCTCAGGGCATACCCAACATTATCTTAGTATTAATTATTCATATCATAGTGATATATATGTTCTTCTGTAGCCACTCAGCAGTGAGGTTATTATTTTCTCAGATGATATAATATCACTTGACTGTCAGTCAGTGTGACCTGTCCAGAGACTCTCCAGATAATAGGAAAAAGATCGATCATCCTGCCAGTAGGCTGAATATTCACCCCCAAAAGAATCACTACACCCAGCAAAATATTTCAGTTTTATACTACTAGTTTACCACTGAGAAACAAGAGCAAGGCAAGGCACTAGTCTGCCAAACAGCAACATCACTTCAGTACCAAGGAGAGCGCACGCATTAAGCTTTTACACTTTAGCCACAAAAAAATATTTTTTCACTTATCTAGCTGTGTGTATTTCTCACTGAAGCCTGGTTCAACTCGGGTAAGATTATTCATTTATCTCCAAACAACAAACTAAATATAAGCTAATGTCCACTTTTAGATCACCATCTGTTTCAGTTCCACAAAGGCAAACCTGGCAATGACTGAAAAATTCAGAAGAACACAGGATGAAAGAAAAACAGCTTCTCTGCCTTAATGCATCTGTGCACCAGATTGTTTTTTTAAGCATTATTTTACATTTTGCAGTAGCACAGTCCTTGTAGATTGTAGCAAACTAGATGCAACTGTCCCTAAAAAGATCCTGTCCGAGTTAATTCAAAATGAGACACACATATTTGAAAAATCTTGTTGAAAAATTGATTAAACATTAAGGTTATTATATAAATCTGTCCACCAAAACAGCAAAGCAAAGCAAAAGAAGCAGGAGCACCACAAAGCCACCAGAATAGAGAGGTACAAGAAAACAACAGATGCACAGAGCACACACTGTATGATATTAAATCCTCCTTTTTATATTGTCTGACCCATAGTGTAGTGAGTGTTTTAAATCATTTAATAAACAGCTAAATCAAATGTATAGTAAAGGTTTACAATAAGTATTTTATCCATATATACCGTAATATACTGCATTTTAAAGGAAAAAAAAATATATGTGGTTTTCCCAGCCACTTCAATGTGGCCCCAGCCAGCATCTGTCCATCTGTCATCCATTCATTACTCATGATAAATAAATATTAACAAATTAATAAATAAGCATTTTTTTCTCACTCCCACAGTTTTTCCGTTCTTGTTTTACAAGAATCAATAAAGCTAGATCCACGTTGACTGTCTGTGAACTTCAAACCTGGAAGTTTTGCAGTGTTTTATGTTGTTGTACTGTTTATTTCGGAGGTTAATCCGTTGAAATCACAATAACATGGTGCATGGCTAGTGTGGCTACCACTACAGGCCAGGGCGATGTTGAGCTAATGTTCTAATATTGTTAAATCTCATTTGAAGACAATAACAAAAGTAGTAGGTCGGATGCTGGTAACTTTCATGTTGAGTTTTGTGAAATTTGATACTGCAGCACATGCTACGTACTAACACTAAGGCTCTGTCCCTGGAATTGTTTCCAACTTTCCTTTGTTAACAATACCAGACCCCCCCAACTCCCATGTGGGGCTGATTTGTCAATCAGTGGCAGAGCTGTCAATCAAAATGACTGAATCAGAACTATCACAAAAATATTGGAAGCTTTGAAATAATCAGTGCTTTTAAATATAAACAAAAACTGCTATTTTGGCTCCTACATCTGTTGTTTTACGGTAGCTGTGATATTCTCACCGGTGTGTGAGTGTTGTGCTTGTGTTGTTGCTGTATTTACTTGATAGACATGCCAAGATATAGCTACATATAACAAAGAAATGGCCAAATTTCAGGAATTCATTTGCAATATTGTGTAAATATGACATCAGCAGGCTTGCTCAGACCATGGTTACCTGCTGGACAGTGAGGTGAGATCCACAGCTGACATTACACTTAGTGTCACTGCACCAAATTACTTCATTTATCATTTAGAAAGCCGCTAATACCGTACAGTTGAGCTAGCACAGCAACAGGTCCAGTAGGTACCCTTCTGGCATCGTTTCTGCAGGTGCCCCTCTAACATTATATATTGAAATGACATTGAAGTCAGCTGACATAAACAGTAAGAAAGTCCATGTGTGGACAAAGTGGAGAGGGTGGATGGATCAGACAAACACAGGACCAAAACTCAACCTTGGTTTATTCTCACATTACGTTACAGTACATGAGTTACATTATGTACATGAACTTGTGTAACTAATGTACTTAATTTAACCCAAACCAAGATCTTTCCTTAAACCTAACCAAGTATTTTTTTTTTTACTTCATTCTGAAAGTCTACCTGGACATTGCATTTTTGAATGATTTGAAAAAACATTATATTGATTGTGGAGCCCTGCATGTGCAAAAACACTTACTACAGCGTCATAGTTTGAAGCGTACAGCCACTGATGAAGACTGAAAAACACAACAGAAACAGGAGCCTACGTCAAGAACAACACCTGGTTTGTGTTATGTGATATGAAACATAAAATCAAACTCATCACGAGAAGGTGACAAGAACATTTATTCCCTGTAGAGATGTCATACACGAGCGATGTATGTTTGTTTAAAAGGTCTGCAGCTGCTTTCTGTGTCTGTGTGTCAGATGCTGGTATGGTACTTTGAGATCTGAGTTTTGTAAAATTATTCCAAACTCTGTGGCTGATTTTGCTGCTGCGCTGTTACCTTTGTATGCCCTAAGGCACATACACACACACACACACACAAACACACAGGTGACTGTTGCTTTATGCCATGTTGTTCTCCCCAAGGCAATCACAGAGCAGTCACACACATACACACACACGACACGATATGTACAGACACACACACACACACCATGTTTCCCTCTTTTAACTCTTTACAGACTGACAGACAGCTTATCATACTGACAGTTTATTATCCGCCTGTCCGTGTATCTTCCATATATCCCAGTGGTGTTCTGTATTTTGGTGGCACATTTAAGAAAAACAACAAGATTCTCAGGCAAAACTGAATTGACCCAAATTGGTTTAGCTTGGAGGAGAAAAAAGATAAGCTCATTAAATTTAATTTTAGTCATTTGCTGTTGATGTGGACTAGATTTCAAGGAAACACACACAGCTACCTTAATCATTTATGTGGCATTTTTCACTGTTTCAGAAAAATGTTGTGGACAGTTAAAGAGGTTAGGATGCTCCTGTTTAAAATAGGCTCATAACTCATATTCAACCATTTAAAATCCTCCCTGTTTTATCTATTTGCTCTTCTTCCTTTCTGTTTCCATCTGTGCTGCCATTCTTTATATCTTTGTCATCTCTGTTTAGCCAGTAAATTCATTTTTATTTTACCGTCTCTTCCTCGTTTGTGTGTTTGTGTGTGTGACCATGACTAACAGGTCACTGCTGTTCGGCACTGCAGCCAATCCCTTTAGGTCCTCGTCTCTGCTGCTTGTTTAGCGACCTTGACAGCCTTTCGTTGTCCCTCTGAGTCGCACTATTCCCCCTCACTACTCCTCGTCTCCCCTCCTCCATCCTTCTCACTCGCCTCTTTAATGCCCTTTTTTTTGTTCTTTTCCCTCTTTCCCTTTTCCTTTTCCTCTGATCTCCATTCCTCTCTGTTCTCGCTCTTGTCCTGGTCTTTCCTCTTTGCTCCATGTTCAGCAACCTTGACAGCCTTTTTCCATCCCTCCAGCTAGAAATCATCCCTGCCTGCTCTCTGTCCCCTCATCTCGCTCCTCTCATTCCTCTCTTTCATCTCAACACTTTTACAGTTTTGCTTTCTCTCCCTCCTACTGCCGTCCTTCATGTCTCCCTATTCACGCCCTGTGATTTATGTCAAACTCAATACAATGTTCATTGAATTGTCAGTATTGAGCAAATGTTAGCCATACCTTGCAGTTTGATGTTGCAGTTGAATGCTTAACCACACAATAAATGACACAAAGACTGGGTTACACCAGTAAAGTTTAATTTAACCCAGTATTAGTTCTAATCAGAATTTAGAAAAACTAGTTTTAAAATGAGTAAATCCAGATTTGAAATTGAGCAGAACTCTGTTGCCCAACTAAAAACAAATCTCTGTTTAGTAAATCTAAGTTTATTGATGCAAAACAAAATTGAATAGAGTTTAATCAGTATTAAATACATTAAATGTGAGTGCTGTCAGGGCCTAATATGTATAAAAGAGAGGGGAAAACCATTAACTTTTGGTTGCTCTGTATTCTTTAACAAAAAGTTACTATGTTTGCTAGCTAGCTA
>JAJHUR010000659.1:943-17433 GCA_027495735.1 Lutjanus campechanus
ATGCTGTGGTACATGCCTAAAGAAACATTTTCCATTGCCATATACTGTAGAACATGCAGTGCTACTTTTTTGCATTAAAACCTTTTCCAGTTGTGTCCTGGTCAAGACAGCACAAAGTAAAGAAATCTCACCAGCAGGGTTGTGCCGTTGGACAATACCATTGTCCAACGCCATGGCTGACAGTCATCAACCACTGTGCCCACTCTTATTATATGCCACTTTGGTAGACATTGCCTAACTCTACTCACCAGTCAGTAGCTTTGAATCTTTTCATAAAAAATGACAGGATCAGTCATTTCAGTTATTTGGGCTTATTACCAACTAGGGCGGCAACAGATTGCAGTTGTCCTGTGTCCCATACGGACTGCCACTCACAGTCCAGCGTATGTGATCCACAGATTACATGTAACCATCATAGTATGAAACAGTTTTACTGTTACTTTTATATGTGTAATCTCAATGCAGAGTTACAGTGAAAGGCAAGGCAGATGTACACTGTGTTTTACTCTGCAGCACATCTCTGTGAGGCAGCGAAGTTTCAAAGAGGAAGAGGAAGAGCGATTTTAAAGCGGTCACAGAGCCTCAAGTGAAATATCAGCCATGACTTCAGACATTTTCACCGATATATATTTTGTTATCACAGAAACAGATAACGAGATGGAGAGGATCATAAGTATTATAAATAAGTAGAATTATCTCAACACTCAATTAGGCGCTGCAACCACTGACATAGGCCTATATAAAGTTGGACAAAATGACAGCTCCCCAAAAGTGAAGCCAAAATATCTGGAGTGCCCCCTGGTGGCTGGCTGCAGTAAAGGTCATAAATCCCATCCCTGCATGCTGGCAAAAAATCAATAAATTTTTCCCAAAGATGTTTCTGTCATTTAAGGTATTTATTATCACACTACCCAAGTATGTATGCCCAAGTGTTCAATTTTCTAATAAGTTTGGTATTAATGAATTATTTGATGCTATAAAAAGTGTCATGACTGACAGCTGAGCTCTGCTGAGAAACAAACACTGAGGTCATTTTCTAATGTTAAATTTGGCTTTAACTTTAAACTCTTTTACTCTTTTATTTATCCATTTCATTATTCTGCTCCTTCTCTCCTCTCAGTACCACATTTCTTGCCATTTCAGCTTTGCTACACCTGTTTCTTTTTGGTTTACCTTTGAGATGTGTCCCAATTTTTAATGGAAGCAAATCAAAACAAGAAGCCTATCACAGACAAACGGCATTCCACTTCAATGACCAACATGCACAGGACTGCAGCTTGACTTAAGTCTCTACTGTACGGCTCTCGTATCTGTGGCTCTGTGTTGTGCCTGGAGGCAGGCAGCAGCAGCAGCTTTGGGCTGCATTTTCACAGATTTCCTCTGAGCTTGAGGATCCGGCGGCCTCTGTTCTGCTTCTCAGGCGGCAGGAGAAGAAAGAGAATGGAGGATGGCAGGATATGCAAATTGTGCCACCACCAAAGGAGAGGGAGAGGAGTTTCCCACCGGCTGAGTGTGAAAGAGTGCTCCCCCTCTCCCACACACACACACAACAGAGGACTTTTGAATGGGACTCTTTCTTTTGACACACACTGGTCTGCGTACACACATAACCCACACAATCACACAAACATAACACAAACACAAGTATAAACTCATGTAAATGAACCATGTCCTCATACATGGGAACATTAGCACAAAAAAACATACGCTATATGTAAATTTTAGCACACACAGATGCAGGGTATGAGGTACAAGGATGCTGGTCAGCAGTAGCACCAGAATAAACTGGATCCCTTCACCACAGGCCGTCTTTCACACCTCAGCCTCAGTTAGCACCACAGTACAGATTAAAGTTTTAGCTGT
The DNA here is from genome assembly GCA_027495735.1 of Lutjanus campechanus. Taxonomy (NCBI): domain Eukaryota; kingdom Metazoa; phylum Chordata; class Actinopteri; order Lutjaniformes; family Lutjanidae; genus Lutjanus; species Lutjanus campechanus. Next base: position 2,807 of record JAJHUR010000659.1, read on the forward strand.
TGGCGGCTCGGGGAGCCTCTTGAATACATGAATATTCAGGTGGTTTAATGAGAACGATGAAAGGCAGTAGCAAAGCAGGTTACTTGTGGAAATGGGTTAGGCCACCTTTAAGAAAAGTACTGCAGTAATACGAGTTTGGCAGTTCCTCTGAGATTTTATGCACCAGTGGCGCTGGAGGTAAATTTCAGTTCTGGTTCCACATTCGACTTTGTTTTGAGCGTAGGTGGCAGTGAGCAAACTCTGTCTTCATAACATCAATTTTAAACGGCATTGTAAGTTTGGAGGAGTTGGCGTTGCTGTAATCTTATTTTAATTTAACACGGCAGACTCAACATAAAATGGATCTTTTCATGACACACATCTTTAAGTTGACTAAAAACCATTTGAATGAAGTCCTCAATGTGTTAATAGACCTATTTCTACAGAGGTATTGGGTAACAAGGCCACCTCAATTTGTTTTTCCAAACTTTGTCCTGAAGATTTACCAGCCTTAAAGTTTCAGCTGCAATTCTAGTCTTACAGATTCAAGTAATGTGTCACTTAGTCCTAAATTGATGTAGTAAGGTGAGTACAAACTGGCACTGGAAGACTGGGGTGACCAATCCAGGGCATCATATTAAAAAAACAAAACAAAAAAACATGTTCTAACACGGTTATGTTCTGACACACAAATGCATCTAAACTAAGGCTGCACAATTAATCAAATGTTATTCTCAATCACAATTTTGGCTTCCCACAATTAGATGAACATGGATCAATGGTGACACTGACTTGTAAAATGCATGCTCCACTCATAAAAAATTCATATCAACCTATCAAATCAAACACTTCCTATATTAACAGTCAGCCACCCTGCAGCAGCAGCCTGTGTAAACTTTCCTGGATGTTGCAGCTGCAGTCCAAAGTAGAAGACAGATATATAACAGAGAGCAGACAGGCAGAATGAAAATCAAATGTCTGGAGCAGAAGTTGAAGAGTTAGTCCATCAAAACAGATTTTCATCCATTTGTTTGGTAGAATTTCAGATTTAGGGCAAGTGATGTTAAGCAAGAAGAAATCATATGTGTCAACAAGTGCGTGCATGCGTGACTTGAGTCACAATGCAAAGCAACACGAACTTGTTCAACCACCTGACAAAACACCACAAACTGCAGGACGATGAATGCATTGCACGACGTTAACATTAGCCCACTGAATCCCAGCATCAGACATCCATATCAGCAATGCTGTACAGTGCATCATCATATTAATGTAGCACAACATGAAAGTGAAAGCAGTTTTCTGTTCATTTAATTTTGTGTAATAAGTTTTGCCACAATTTGATTTATATTCCTCTTCTATGAGAAGTGCTGTGAATAAGGACCAGCCTTATTTTGACACACAAATTTGTCAGTTAAGAGTAATGTAGCACAACATGGAAGTGAAAGCAGTATTTACTTAAATGTGAAAGTGCAATAAAATTATTTGTCCCTAAAAGCAATGAATAATCTTGACAAATAATTATCTCAATATTTATCAAAATAATCATGCATATCATTTTAACCATAATCATGCAACTCTATGTCCAAACAGATTTTTGTTTTTTAAAAGGGCTCCGCAGTAAAGACACAATTTTACTGTTAACTGTACACACAATTCTGTAATGACTATACATATATATATATCTATATAGTGTTATATTTTCCTTGAGTACTTTTGTGTAATCTTTACGCGGTGCATAGAGTAACTATGTCAAACACTGAAACTACCACAGTCTTTCTCCCATGTGCTTTCTGGGGTAACACAGCTCCAGGGCTGCTCCACCGACCTCTGACCTCTCTGGGGAGGACTGAGGGTGGGTGGCTCTGTGTGGGTGGAGTTACTCTCTAAAAGCTGAGTTGTCAACACTGGTAATGCAGACAACTTATAGCTTTGAGTTCCACAAGTGACTATACCATGGATGTTTCAGATTTATCACAACTCCTCTGTGTAGCTTAGCCCGAATGACATAATTAGTTGCTCTCAGTTTCGTATCAGATCAAAGGGCAGCAGCACACCATTTCCCTTCCAACTTGACTAAAAATAATTCTAATGTTGAGCATTCATGAGTTGCGGGGGGGTGGGGGTGGGGGGGGTCACACCTGCATGAAAACAGGCGCTTCTCTGGCTGATGTTTTTAGTCATTTGTTTTTTCCAAACACTGACACAGTGATCATCATCAGATAAACCTAATAAAGGGACAGTTCAGATTATTTTAGGTAGGGTTATATGAGGTATTCATTGAAAGTCAAGTGCAAAACCTGCATGCCCCCAGTTTGGAGAAGCAGAGAGGAGTACCAGCACAAAGGCTAAGCACTGTACTGCTGTGGACAGGGTCAGCAACAAAAGGTATTTTAGAAACTTAAAAAAAAGGTCCACCTAAAACAATCATTACCAGGTTGAGTTGTCCCCATTTTTCTTTGCTTGCAGACAGCCTTTTCTGTTGGGAAACCGCAGTTACACAAATATTACTCTCTCCAAACCAACCAAACTCCATAGGCAAAAGTAATTTTACCTCCCAGAGCATGTGTGCGTGCTGGTCTACTGCTGCCTTGACTTATTTGTTTTTGTTATTGTATGGCTTTGGGGAATCCAAATTCCCATATCCTTTTAAAACACCACAGTCACATGATAACACGAATAAACTAACAGATCGAGGCAGCGGTAGACCAGCAACTCCAGTATTCTGCAAGGTAAAATGACTGATTTCACCTATGGAGTTTGGTTGCCATCATTTGGCTTATATGATGGCAAAATAAAGCAGTGAAAATATTCAAAATATAGCGTATTCTTTTTTAGGTGGACCTTTTTTAAGTGGCTAAAATAGCCTACCTTTTGTATCTGATGCCATCCACAGCAGTACATTAGTACTCTTAGCTTCCATGCTGGTACTCCTGGCTTAGCCTCCAGTTAATATTGTTCCCTTCATTTCACTGTCATTAAGAACAACTTCCTTTACTTTTGTTACTCATAGTTATATGTACTTGGTTAGACTTACATAGAATATTACTTAAAGTTGTTATATAGTACATGATGAATAAATTAATCCAGACTTGGACATTGGTGTGCTTTGTATAAAAATCCATTTGTATCTGAATCATACACCTTTATTAGGCTGTAGTGAGTCATTTTTCCACGCCTGATCTGTCAAGGTGCCTTTATCAGCCAACGTCATCTAATTGAAACGCAACAGCATCAGCAGGAACCGCTGATTTACCCTCACAGGCACAAGCAGAGCCACCATGTTAATGCATGTAAATCCAAACAAGCAGGCCTGTGTTGTTATGCAAAGCCCGGAGGAAAGTAGCAGTTTCCCACCTTGATGCTAATACACACACACTCTCTCTGACGCATACACACTAACACATGCACACACCACAATTAGTCACAGAAGCAGCATCAGTAGCCCTGACGCACCTCCCCCTCTGGACCGTAAAAGGCAGTGGGAGGGGTTAATGCTGACTTGCTAAAGACATCCTGTAGTGCTTTGTCATTCCACAGGCCCATTTGTGCAGGGGAAACAGCGCACACACACACACACACACACACACACACACACACACAGCCCCAGGCTCTTTAGCACAAGGAGAAAGTAACATGAATGACCATTGGTCGTGGATCAATTAACAGCTACTGTTGACCACAACCAATTCAGGACCATTTCCCACTGAGGCTTCCTTATCCCTTATAGACTACAGAGGTGGATGTGTGCATAAACATTCACATTACACTCAAAAAATATACAATTTAAGGTAAAAAACTAAAAAAAAAACCTAAAAATCACTAATCCATCATGTAAAAAATTATTAAGTTATTACATAAACATAAACAGTTAGATTTGTATAGCTGCATTTACTTTATGTGATTATAAAACATAATAACATCTATTATTTGTTATCAGACTAATCAAATGAGAGTACCAGGATGAGCCCAATCTATAGCAAGGCTGATTAGCTACAAACAAATGCTTAATATTGTCTCAGGGGCAGGACACTCTCACGACTTGTCTGCTCTGTAGGACGGCTGTAAGTGGAGCACCAAAGGGAGACATTCACTCAAACAAAGACAAAACACAGATAAAACATGCCTTTTTTCCTTCAAGAGAGTGTTTAGGTTTTTGAGCCATGTCACAGGGTGTCATGGACTAGAAACACATACACAATGAACTGTAACACACTGATTTGAAGCAACGAGTTCAGCTGAAAGGCCATAGTCCTTATAGGATGATGCAAAGCTTGCTCGTACTACATGCAAGGCATTAATAGAGCATTACAGCTTCAGTCTCTACACAAGAGAGTTGAAAACCAGGCAAGCAAAAAATGCTACTCATCTACGCATCAAACAACAGCAAGCTGATCAAAGAGCCCATCACCAGAGAGACAAGAGTTCTCCTTTAAAACTGTAATTCAAAGCACTCTCATATGTACAAATGTCTTTTTTCCTGATCTGATATAACTTATATAAAACAGCAGTCAGTGAACAGTCATTGAGAGTTGCTGTAAACACTACACTTGTCTGTTAACGCACCACTACCACTACTAGTGAAAATGCTGCATATAATTAAACCAAACATACATCTGAGGGTTATTAAGATATATGAAAATGAACAACATACATAGCACAGCATCCAGAACTGTTAACTGATTCCAAAACAGATAAGATAACAAGGTTTTTTTTGCAAAATATAACATATTCATAAGAATGTTTTCATTAGTGTACATGCATCTGAAAATAAAAAATGTTTTGTTTTTTTTTTGGGGGGGGGGGGTCACCTTAGCAGGGTCCAAATTTTAACATCTTTTTTCACTTGCTGGACAAGTGGGTCAGAAATCTACTTCCCCGAAGTCATGTGTCTGCAGTTATCAAATAATTACTAAAGTTAAACCTAGGGCTGCAATGTCCATTAAATGTCAAAAAATAGTGAAAAATGTTCGTCCCAGTGTCTCAGACTCTGAGGTCATGTTTTTTAAATGTCTTGATCTGTCCGTCCAAAACCTAAAGATATTCAGTTTAATATGATAATAAACGCAGAAAAATGGGAAATCTCCATATCTGAGGAGCAGAAAACAGCATTTCTGCCATTTTTGCATGCAAATTACTTTAACAATTAATCTATTATCAAAATAGTTTAATAGTTGAATTCTTTTTTACCACTTGCCTGATCAGGCAACTGCGCTGGTAGATTTACTAGCCTGACATGGCGTTTTACTTGCCCCAGGCAAGCGGGCATCTTTATTGTTATTGAACGTTGCACGGCCATGTTTCTACAGTAGCCCAGAACAGACAAACCAAACACTGGCTCTAGATACAGCTTTTTGGGTTTTTTGAGAGTTTCACAGACACTGTGAGTTTTCCTACATGCTTGGAAGAGGAGTAAGACTAGCTGTCACTAAATTCACACTGGTCCTTTAAAGGCTCCTCTAGTAGCATTATGGAGCTGTTTTTTATGAGTGGGTCCCTATTTTGTTTATCTTGTGTATGCACCCAAGGTTGCACTTGCACACAGGTGACATGAAACACAGTCCAATCTATCAATCTATAGCAAAGGTGGGGAGGAAGAAGACTGCCAGCTAGTAACAATGCTGGATTTTCAATATTTAAATCAGCTTTGCTAATGTTTTATAAGAAAGGATGTATTCACACAATACATTTTGGTAAGTAACTCTGAGTGTCTTTGTTTACAAGAAAATTCCACCTGGCACCTTTAAACACCCAACACTATCTCCAAAAACCTGTATAGGACAGGCGGACAGAGGCTGGTGAGGGCCCAGGCGCTGGCAGGCTTGTACAGTAAGTATGAGCGGTCCAAGCCCGGGAGTAGGCCGCTGTGTTTATCCTGTCAAGGTATGTTAACACCAGGCCGCATTCCTGTAGTCCCTAAATTGCAGTGTTAGATTACAGCCCAGCTGAGAGCGCACTCGTACACACACAAACATGCTGCACTTTACAGCAAGAGGAAAGGCGCGGGATGACGAAGCCGTGACCAAAGTGGCAGCAGCACCAGGCGGCGTGCACAGAGGGGCCAACACCTGCCATTTACAGAAGAGTTGCAGACGATTAACATGTGGTGGAGCAGAAAACAAGTTCATTAAGGCAGTTTAGGTAGGTTTAGGTAGAAAACAACTTAATACCTTCTCCTTTGCTCTTTTTTCTTTGGAACAATGTCTGTATAGACTTATTTTAAACACAGGAGTAACTGTTTTATATACTGTGTGTGCTGCTACAACTCACTCTAATGTACAGTGTAATGTGTAGTAAAGGCTTAATTTAGGCTAAAACAAATACACTGAGAGAAAAGTGAAGGTTGATAGGGTCTTTGCAGGCCTATAGCTTGATGACACTCATCATTTCCTTGGCTTTTATACCAGCATGTTTACATCTATTGCCTGGCGAGAAACTGTCTCTGTGCAGAAGTTGAGCAAGGCCAACAGACTGTCAACTATCAATAACAATAGGGTAAGTGTCTTTTGATAGGCGAGAATAATGCCATTTGAACATAGGTGGCACACTAAAATGGCACAGAGACACATGAAGATGAGTCTCAACAAAATGCAACATCGCTCATTACAAATGAAATCATAACTACAGGAAAATACTCCAAAACACAAGGTTTTATTGGTTAGCGTGACTCATGCATAAAAAAATTCAAGGGCCAAGTACAGTCAGAACTGTTGCTCACATCCAGCCTTTTCTTCATGTGTTTTTTGCAAATTTAAGCACCAGGAAAGTTACAAAAGCAAAAAGCTCAAACAAGGTTTATCTTAAATTACATGACACCCCCCACCCCCACCCCCAACACAACACACACACACACACAACTCTGCCTCTAACCAGCAAAAGTGACAGATTACCTAGTCTGCCTGTTAACCATCTGCTAATGATTTTGTTAACAGTTCTGGTTCACTAAAGCACAATTGCGCAATGAAACTAAAACCACAACAAACGGAAAAGCTAACTTTGGCTTTATGGTTTGCACCAAATAAAACCAGAGTGAATGTGCTCTCAACACATATCATTTATGAAGCTCAGTTGTTATTTACCACACTCACTACAGCTTTCAGTCTTTCTTCATAAGATAAGATAACTCTGTCTAATGTGATTTCTGCCTAATGTAATCTGTAATTTGGGGACAACTGTTAACCTCTGTGTACCACTTTGCCTTATAATATTATCACACTGTAATCCATAATGATTAACAGGATTCAGCAAAACTCTCAAGTGAAGAAAGGAGATAGTTCCCAATAGAAGTAGAGCTGAAACTACTAGTTGATTATGTGATTAGTCAATTAATGTAGGATATCAATTGGCTATTTTGATCATTCATAAATCATTTAATAAATTCTTTTCTAAGCAAAAGATTCTCTGGTTCCATCTTCTCAAATTTAAGGATTTGCAGTAGTGCTGTACCTAACAATTATTTTTTTAATGATAAATCTATCAGTTATTTTTTCAATTAATCAATTAATATCTTGATTAATGTGTTGATTAACCTAACAATTATTTTTGTTAATATTCAATTATACAAGAATCAATTTACCTAAAGTACATATCAGAAACTTGCCTCATTAATGCTTCAATATTTTATTCAATCATAATCCTGAAAAACACATAAAGCACATTAGAATAACGATAATGGTGGCGTATTTTAAAATTGATCTAATTTCCACCCTATTTAATAAACTCAATGTCAGATGCTTGATTAGAAAAATACTGGGCCTCAAATTCAAAAGGAGCTGTGGTGCATATTAATTTAACCACTGTCAACCAACTGGACTGGACAATCAGTATTTTCACTTAAAACTTAAACTAGTTATGACACAGAATTATTTCATCTCTGGAGCCATAAGAAAGTAAGATGATCACAGGCAGTGTATTTTTGCAACAGTGTGGGTCAAAGAAAATACTTTTCATCATTTTTCTACCGACTGAAATGAATTACAGACAGTTTTAGCCATTTCTGTCTCATACGTGGCTGATAAAGTGAACAGAAAGTACAAAATGGACAAATATCACAGTTAGATGACACATGGTGTAAAGTTAACAGCAGTGCTGCAGACATGACTTTTAAAAGGGAGGGTGATGAAGAAACTTTTAGAAAATCTATCATAAGTGACTTCTACTAACAGAACAAACATGTTCCACGTGTTGACAGATCATGTTCAGTTTGTGGAGCTAAAGAGAGCCAAACTGTGGCATCTCTCTCTAAAGTTCTCCCACACTTTAGATGATCGCAGCATGTCTTTCTCTATGCAGCCTGGTCTCTGGGTGATTCCATGCTCTAACCTGGCGTGGCAATTCATAGCAATGCGTCAATGCATGATATGCAAATTAATGTATTTTCATAATCGATGACGTGAGAAACTCAGAAACTGAGTATCTTGTTCTTTGGCTTTTGGACTGTTGGTCGAACAAAACAAGAAATCTGATTATAGGATTTTGGCCTCTGAGAAATTAAAATGTGGCTTTTTGACCATAATCTGAGATTTTATAGATAAAATAAATGAAACTGATTAAAGAAACTGTAGATTACTTGGTAATCAAAATTTGGATCCAAGCCAACACTGCATTTTTGGGACCGAGGCCAACATCAATATTACGGAGTAAAAAAATAGGATATCGATATATCAGCCAATTTTGCAATGATCCCTAAAATATGTGTTGGATAATTTATTTTACAGTTTAACAATAAACTTTACAATGAAATTCTGTTTAAAAGCTGCTGTCTATAAAAGTAGAAAAATAAAAAGTCTGCATTATGTTCTGTCAAAAAAAAATTCATATCAGTATATATTAAATGACAATACTAATGTAGACTAATATATAATATCGGCCAACCAATATATCTGTCTGGCTCTAATCTTTAGGAGATTTGGCTTCATGATGATTTAAATAGAGCTGAAATGGTTAATCTATTAATTGATTCTTAAATTAATCACCAACTATTTTGATAACTGATTAATTGTTTGAGTATTTTTGAAGAGAAAATATGGTTATTCCAGCTTCTACAATATGAATAATTACTGGTCTCTTAATTTGTCTATAACAGTAAACTGAATATCTCTGGGTTGTGGGCAAAACGAGACATTATATGACGTCATCCTGGGCTTTGGGGAAGACTGACTGACATTTTCCATCACTGTCTTACGTTTTGTAGACCAAAATACTAATCAATTAAAAATCGACAGACTGAGAGGATCAATGATTAAAATAAATGTGAAATACAACTACAGTCATAAGTTATCATCAGAAAGGACCTGGTATGAAATGTAATTTAAGGTAAACCCATTTACAGTCTGTCTACATGGCAGAAAGTTTGTGCACTTTTAGACTGTCATACATGTAAATGAGTTGGATTTACAGAAAACAAAGTTGGTAGTATAATGTGAACATATGAACTATTAAAGAAGCACAAATTGCATCTTTAATGTCAGTATAGTTGACGGTATCAGCAGCTGTTTGTCACATCATGGTGATGACAGACCGGAGGTCATGGTACATTAGCACAGGCTAATGTTTGTCACATCACCTCCTTTGAAATTCAAAGGAGTGAGCAGCCTGTGAACGGGCAGTCTGTGTGTTATGAGGATGAAAACTAATAAAAAAAACACACGTCTGAATGGAGACAGGTAGAAAAAAGAGAGGAAGAAGAGAGGAGAGGCATACAGTTTCACTTGCAGCGGCAGATGAAAGCAGCACCTTTTGCCATCTTGATTGTGCGCCCCGTTACACGGACAAGGATGCGCTCCTTTCATATTATAATCTAATTTAACGGTATATGTTTGGGAATTAAACGAATTGGGACACTCAATCGAGTATTTCAGCCTTACAAGGCGAGGGTATGACGGGGAAATCGGTTAAAATACACCTTTATAGGTGTTGCATCACCTTGCGTACCTGGCTGTCTCCGGTCCAGAAAAAACAGCAACCCCGCCTTCACTGCAGTAATGGTACTGACCGCCATTCCCTTCCGCACACCGCTCAGGAAATTGTATAACGAATTACCGCAACACAATAGATGGAAAGGAGGGGTTTGACGGTGAGCCCTAAACGCACCGTTATTGTGCACGGTGGGGAATAACAGAGGAATAACCACCTTATGCACCGCTCATTTTCCGTGCAGACACACACACACACAGCTGCAGAGTGCACTCGACCAAACAAGGCAACCAGTCCACGCACACACACAAAACACATAAAAGGGAAGATAAAACATGCACAAGTGGGTCAGAAATGCGTGTCGATGAGATAAATCCCGCGAGAATGAAGGGAAGCGAGCATCCATGCGAAGCTGGCACGGCACACACGGTGAAAACTACAAAAAAAATCATCTCTACCTGCACAAGTTGACATTTGGAGCGGTTTTCTGGCTCCTCACGACACACAGAGTCTTTAGGAGACGGCGAACAGACACTGTTCCGATAACGGTCGAGAGCCGCAGGTGTTATTTCTGTTTATTTCTAGGCCATTTGTCAGCCCCGTTATCCGCGTTCAGGTAAACATGATGATGATGATGATGATGATGGCTCCTGTACGGACGCGCAGAGTCACCGTCGTGTCGTCAGCAGGAGGAGAAAAAAAGGTGCTTTCCAGCCCCTCGGCTCACACACATCATGCCTCATAACGGTGTCTAAAAATATATAAATTTATGGGTTTACTTTTTTTATTGGCTGATGCGATGTAAGAGGGGGAGAGGACAGGTAAGACACTGTCCAATGAGAGAGTCTGGCTCCAGAGGGATGTGTAAATTTAAAGTTATTACAACAAAAAATCTATTTTTATATCCTTTATTTCATAACAGGTGGACTTAAAACACTCTTACGATGTTGAAAAGGTGCTCCAGCCCACAAACATATTTTGAGATACTTGTTTACAATGATATCACAGAAATAAGCTACTTGTAGGTGATATTAAAGGATTATTGCACGTAAAATACAATTAAAGAGGGGGAGAAGACAGGTTAGTGCAGGTAAATTAGTTAATTAATACCAAAACCTACATATAAACATTATTTTTATACCAATTACTGCATAACAGGTGGACTTAAATTAATCATATTGTGTTGAAAAGGTGCGTCGTCCCACGCACACCAATTCGAAGTTCATTTTCATAATGATAACATTGAAAAAACAAACGGTCGGTAGGTGATATTAATTGATTATTACCACTGTATTCCACTAGCCAGGCTACGATAAAGTAAATACAATGTTAATGCGAGTCTATATTTTGCAATTAAGTGACTCCAAACCTATGCTGAGAAACTTTAAAATACATTTCCTTACAATGCACAAAATGCAGCAAAAAAACAACATTTATTTTCAGTATTTCTAACGGTTTACAAACCCGAATTGACAGGTGTAAAAAGAAACAATCGCAAATGTATCACAAGAGCAATTTGCAACAATCAACAAAAACCGCACGCCGAATAACAGAAATTGCAAGATTTATAAAGGTAAACTGGTGCGGGCTATGAGGAAATGCATGCATGAAGATAAATTTCTCCACCGGGAGGATTAGAAATACTTTAAAATGTCCACTCTTACCTTAACTAAGGGAACATGTGGTGTTGCAGTTGCAGCAGGGAGGGGTGAAGTGGAGATAAAATAAACATCCCATCGCTTTGCCATCAGCACCGGAGCAGCAGTGCAGCCGACCAAACCCCATGCAAAATATTCCATGCTTTCACCGCCACAGCACGATTCCGCATCCGACCACAAACACAAATAGATAAAGTTGAATTATTTTGAACGGGAAGGAGAAACTGCACCGTCCGGTACCGAGTGAGCAGCAAGTTAGCGTGAAACTAACCCCGCAACAACCTCGCCCTGAAAAAAACCATCCACTAAACTACAAACTGCGCTCAACGGGCCACGTTGTTATGTGAAAGCCCCGCAACCTGCCGCCAAGTGTTGCTATGGGTGGAAAAGTGGCAGAAAAGTGCAGAAACAAAGGAAGGAAAAGTGAAAGAAAGTAAAAATACAGACAATCAGGCGCTCCTCGGGTTGTTATAACTGACGGATAACGGTTCACTCAGCCAGGCGGCCCCATGCGCCGCTAGGCGGAGAGAGAAGCCAGCCAGGTATAACGGTACACCACCACACTGGGATATGAACATACTCCACAAAACTCCCAGAAACGAGCTCAAACTCTCTCCCAAAGAGTCTACAGAGGAGTTTACCGAGTGAAAAGCTCGCCTTCAGCCCGCTGGGCTCTTCCAGCGGCCGTTAGGGAAGAGTTTGGACTTACCGCTGCTCCTCTTCGGGTTCGCCTGTTTTCTGCGCTTACACCTGGGGCCATCCGCCATGATCCTCTCGCTGAGTCTGAAGCGCAGCCGTTCGCGAGTCACCTCCCTCCTCCCTCCTCCTCCGTCTCACCCCTCAGTCCTCCTCACCCCTCCCACCCCCCCGTCCGCTTTACGACATCACCTTCCCCCCGCAAAAAAACACCTGGTTTGCGACACGCTGGACGGGTTTACGGCATCACCTTCTCAAACACCTCAGCACATGGCCCCTCCTACTGGCCGCACATGGGTGTGTGTTCTCAGAGAGAAGTTTCCAAACGGTGGTCCTACCGCCCTGTCAGGGTCGGCCTGGGACTCTCACTGTCTCTGTTCCTCCTGACTGCTGAGAAAAATAAAAGTATAAGAGAGAGGTGTTTCTGCACAGGTGGAAATGTACAAATATGTTCAGAGAGTTGAGGTGAAGGGTATTTAATGAGTCCACGATAAGCAGTGGTGGAGGAAGTATTCACAGTATTACTTAGATTATTAAAAGTAGAAGTGGTGGGAAGTAACTGAGTACATTTACTCAAGCTGCCTTTTGGCACAGTCTGCACGTACTTTGCTTGAGCATTGATGCTTAATTGAATTGTGTATTCACGTTTTAATTATAAATGCTTACATTTTGACTTATACTCCTCTCTGCTACACATTGAGGGCAAATATACTTTTTCCTCCACTACATTTATTTGACAGCATTAGTTAAGCTTTATATATTATACAGTTGCATCTTGTTATCATGTTTGTTTGTCTTGTTTATTCTTCTCATTCTCCTTTTATTGTTGTTTTTATCCTTCTATCTTGTTTTCAATTGCTGTTGGTCTCTGAGGGTTGCCAAACATAATTTTGTTGTATGCCTACAGTGACAAAAAAGTGTATGTAAAAGTATATGTAGTATTATATTAAGCTCCCAAGCAGTTTTTAAAATTATTAAAATTAGCTCCTCTACTTTTTGCTATGTCAAAGTGATGTAGGCCTGCACATATATACATCACTATAATCCAGATACATAACATAAAAAGTTCTAGTCTCTGCAATGAGTACTTTTAGTAACATTTAGTACATTATGGTAATACTTTTGTACCTTTACACAAGTTTTTGAATGCACAATTTTACTCATAACATAGTATTTTAACACTCATGTATTGAAACTGAAAAGCAGCAAAACCACACTGTAAAAGTCCTTTATTATATCCCCTATTATAATTACATTTCAAGTCCTAATTTGAAATCACTGAAGAAGCAAAAGTAACTAAATATGATCAGCAAAATGTTATATACAGTACTTATATATACTTATAATCAAAAGTATCTCATGCAGAAAAACAGCCCCTGTGAGTGTTACAGAATCTGATTATTATAACAGATGCATTAATGTGCAAGTTGCATTTTACTGCTGTTGGTCAAGATGAAGCTTAATTTAACTGTTACAAGCTCATGTAAAGTCAAAAGTTCAACATTTCCCCCTGAAATGTCATGGGATAGAAGTATAAATGTAATTAATTTAACATGCACAACACTATAATGATGTCTCTTCTCTTCAGCTTTCTTCAATCAGACTGTAATGAGAAATGTAAAGAAATGTAAAGAGAGCAGGAATGAAGTTTCTTTGTGAGGATGCATTATCTCCTGCTGATTTGTTAGCAGAGCAGCACAGTCCATGTCACTGGGTTCAGTGGTGGAGGAAGTACTCAGACACTTCAAGAAAAAGTGACAATACCACAGTGCGGAAATACAAGTAAAAAAGTATGCAAGTTTTAAAAAATTACTAGCAACAACATATACTTAAAAGTATTAAAAGTAAATCGGCTTATTATGCAAAATGGCCCATTTCAGAAATATGTTATGTTACTGGATTACATTAATAACTGATAGATTAAAATTACACCCACCTTTACCAGCTGCAAAATGTGATACATATATTAATTAATTAATTACATAGATTAACGTATAATAATATATCATATTTTTGCATGGATGATATTTTGCATGAATAAAGTAACTAGAAGGTAGTTAGTAGAAGTATAGAGTAACCTAAAGAGTAAGTAAAGAAACTCAAGTAAAGTATATGTACTTTACAAGTAGTAGTAAACGTGCAAATACTTATAGTACTTACTTACAAATGTACTTAGTTACATTCCAGCCTGCTGGGTTTTGTATCAGTCCATCAGAGACCAAACAAATCTGAGGCATAAAAGTCTTTTAACTCACAGGTTAGGTTTCAGGGCTTGAGATAAAACTCTTACATAAAAATAAATCTGATAATTCTGTAAAAGTAGAATGATCTCAGATCAGGGTTGATCACCAGGTTTCAAGCAAAATAAGTGTTCTTTAA
>JAJHUR010000682.1:0-31918 GCA_027495735.1 Lutjanus campechanus
AGACAGAGCACAACACACACACACACACACACACACACACACACACACAAACACACACACACACACACACACACACACACACACACCACAAAGCTCTCCTCCTCCTCAGATGAAGGCAAGTGATCAGGTGAAAATGATGAGTCAGACACCATCGCTATGTCTCTCATCAGATTCATGTCAGATAGATTTTCATCTGCTTTCATCTGGTGGTTGTGTGAAAGTGAAGATAATTCCCATGATCCCACACTTCTTCACAACGTCGTCAAACTACAGTATGTCTTTTCTCATCGTTTTAGTGTGAGAGAGACAGGGTTTGCATATTGTGTCTTTAACAGCACTTTCTCATGACATTAATGGACAAAAGTAGCATCACATTTCTTTCGGAATGTATTTCCTGTTACAAATTAGTTTTATAGATAATGATATCATTTATATCATTATTTGTAGGAGACAGGGCTGAGTGGTTGCAACGTGTAACAGAAGAAACAGCTCTTCATGGCTGCTAACCAAAAGGAAAAGGAGGAGACGGTCTGATATGAGGACATTTTTTTCTCAAAAAGTCTCAAAAGTCAGTAAGTTTTTTGTTGTGATTACTTTGGAAAAAATAAAAGCGATAGTCAACAGCGAGAGACAAATGATTGTTTGTTCCTGTATGAACTGTGCCACAAATTACATTTGTCAATTTAAAATGGTTTTTACAAGTCAAGAAAGTCCCAAATTTGTAGCTTAATTTAATGTGTAACCGACCAGTGATCTCTACATTCACACGTCACCAACACAAATCTCACTGGCCCTTGTAATATTATCTTACCTGAAATGTTTTATCAGCAACTTTTTGTGCTTTGATCAGCCGGAAAGAGAAAGAACAAGCAAGATCTGCTGTTGTGTGACTACGTCCTGGTACGAGAACACACCAGGATTCACAGCTTCAGCGGCTAACATTAGCTTTTGGAGCTAGAAAGTCATGTCACTTACACGACTTCTGGGTTTGTAGTCTTTCTAATTATGTTTCTTCACAGTCTGATGCTTCAACGGTTTAACGACAAACTGCGACTTTCTTGACTTGTAAAATTATCCTTTAAACTAACAAACATCTTATGTGTAATTCCTGACATAATTCAAATGCGAGCAGAAAATGATTAGTCTCTCATCACGGACTACAGCTCATATTTTTTCTTCAGTTAGGTCCCATGGTTGTTCACCGGAAGGGGATTGACTTAGCCTCTCTATTTCATATTAATACAGCTGCTGTGAAAAGGTCTATTTAGAACTAGCTACACAGCAACAGTCCAACGACAGTCAAACAAATGGCAGCATGTGATCTGTTGACAGTGAGGGAAATCTGAATGTCATCAATTGTCAATAGGTTGAAAAACAGATGTCAGATGTCTACAGGATGCATATTTGAAAGTAGTGCAGAATGCCTGAGAACCTTATTCCATTATATATGGACTTGTCACCTGGTGCCTAAATTTTGTGTTTGTTTTTACATGAATCGACATTTTCAACACAGACTGATGGAGAAAATACACAAATCGGCTCATAAAATTCACCAGAATGCAAGAAATTTACTGACTTTCTTGGGGGATGACCACACTCCTTACTTGAGATAGGATGTAACTAAGTACAAATACTTTGCTACTGTACTTACTGTAAGTAGATTTTTCAGGTATCTGTACTTTGAGTATTTCTTTTTTTGACAACTTTTTACTTTTACTCCCTTCATTTTAACACACATATCTGTACTTTCTGTTCCTTACATTATTATGAGACAAACACAAAGTAGTTAGTTAGGACTAGGACTTAGTTTCGCACTGAAGCAGTCAGTTGAAATGTCCTTCCTACTTTTTTACTTTGAATACATTTCAGAGCCTGTACTTCTTCACTTTTACTTGAGTAAAGAAGTTGAATCAGTATTTTTTCACAGAGTATTTAAGTATCTATACTTCTACTTGAGTAAAGAAGGTGTGTACTTTTGCCACCTTTGGTCCTCCCAATGTTGAAAATGAAACCGACACCTCTGCGCATCCACAAATAATGTTCCTGTTTCTTTGTCTAAGAGAAATTTCTACAGGTCTTAGACTAAGCCTACAAACCAAATTGATTTATTTGCAGAGAACCTTCGAAAACAGGCAGTGATTTCATCTTAAGAGGAGGGACTGCATTCACTCTTTGAGACAAAAACATTCTCTCAGGCCTGAAGTGCTGGACAAGGCTTGGAGGTTGCAGTTGAGAGGCCAAGCCGTGCCAAACTGTCCAGATAAATACGGCTTTAAGAGGAACTCTGTGGTTTTCTTGGAATCCTAATGAAGCTGTCTTTTGTGTTTGTGTGCTGGCTGGAGCGGAGTCTGTGGTGCTAAAATGAGCATGTCATGCTTCACAAAGTCTCACAGAGCTGAGGAAGAGGCCTGGCAGTGTGTGACAGCTCACCAGAGGTGGCCGTCAGCTTTGGAAACCACAGACTCGACAATGGACAAACCTTTGACTGACAAATCAGTGTCCTGAGAAAGCATGGAGGGGCTGCCCTGATTCTCAGATTTCAAGACTTGGACTTCCTATGTTGTGTTAATTATAGTTTCTGCAGGGTTTGAATCGTGATTTATGATGATAAAATTGTTGTTTCTGTAAATAGAGTCTGGTTAGTTTGGCCAGACATACAAGTTGTTTTTTTCCTGGCTAAACAAAAAAAGAGCTTGCTGTTAAACAAAAGCTCCATCTCTGTTGGGATCCTTTCCATAATGTTGTCAGACAGAATAATCTTAGTGGCTAAATTAAGCACTTTTATTTGACATACTTTGTCAATTATGCCAAAATATTACTTTGAAACCTGCTGAACAGCTGATAGCTTTAGTGGTCTCACTCAATACTGGACCAGTTTAAAAGAGTGTTATCATTAGCCACTTTGACACAAAAACATGGGGACGTGCAATGAAAACTTCCAAAGTTCCTCTTTAAGTTTAGGATACATTCAAGCCAGCCATTGTTGGCAGATAAAATCGTTCAATGCAGAATTGATCAGGGTTCCAGGGCTTGTTAAAGGACGATGATACCAGCACATTTACATTAGTTTCCTCAAAGTCAGGCATGAATCCATCACTGTTGTCATCACTGTATTAGGCTTCAGTTGACGGTTTGTGTGCCAGTGTACATGCTGTTTCAAAGGGGTTTCAACTCTGCAAGATCTTGGTTCAGAAGAAGACATTGTATACATTAGCATATTTTAGGAGAATTTACAAAATCTGTTCTAGTATGACTACAATGACTTAAAAAAAAAAAATCTAACCTTGGGTGGCGAAGGACACTGAAAATATGTTTTTCTCTCCTTAAACGACTGGTTGAGCTTGTCGTCTCTTGTGCAGCATCAAGTCTTTGTTCTGGAACATTTTCCCTTCCTGCAGGGGGTCTGTGGGGCTTTTGCCAGAGAGGTTGAGAGAGGTGACGGCTGGTAAACACAGACCCAAACAGAGTCCATAATTAGAGCAGCAGGCAGAGCCTGCCAAAACAAAGGCCAGAGGCTTTTACATGTCAGCTTGTATAAGGCTCAGTTTAACTGGTTTGTTAACGACTCCTCTTTGTTTCTGAGCTCAAACGGCTGTTGATGGATCGAGTGTAAATGAAATAAATGAGCTGTGAAACTTCCAATAATATTTGTTTGAGATTTATTCAGGTCATAATTACACATTGTTTGAATTAAATATTGTCCCTAAAATTTTGCACAAAGAACTGGCATGGCAGTGCAAACAATACAGCAGGCTGACAAATAAACGTGCTTCGATACAGATCATTTCCATCTTGTATTAGTACCACGGACCAATGAGAACACGGGGTTTCAGGCATGATGCTCTCGTGACCACTGTCAGACGATCGGAAAAAAAAGTTTGGAATATTAACAAATCTTTATATAAAAAGTCTTTGTAAAATAAAGCACAGCCTCGGGATAAACATCACAGTGCATCAAAGACATGCAGTCAACTAAAAAGGGCTAAACTTGGTACGGAGTGGTCCACCACTGCTTTAACGTACAAGATCTCAGTGCTGTGACATGCCACAGATCAGGAGGGTCAGCAAAATATTGGCAGTTCGGTCAAATTACAATGTAAGCACTACACAAGGAATACTAAAAATGAGGACGTTTTGATCTGCATTGTAGGAATAATTCCATTTTTTCAGCAAAGACATGAGACAAGCCTCAGTTTGCAGCATCAATCTGTACATTATATTCAATATGATACCATGCCATCATTTTCAAAATATTGCTAGTGGATGGATGGGCTGATAATAACGCCTTGACATTAAGTATCTAACTTTCAACTCAGTTAAAAGTACACCATTACAGTTCAAGTAAATAAAAAGAATGGATTGTTTAAAATCCTGTCCTCTACTTGCGATCTATTGCTACTGTTTGCTCATGTAAATTTGCAAAAAATACTCAAGCATGAGAGTAGTCACAGTCAACATAAACAGCTATATAAAAACTCCAGGTATTTTTTACTAAATACATTCTGGCAATTTTCTAACATTTGGTGCAAACAGATGACAGAGCTGTAGTAGTTGCTTTTCGAAGAACTGCTCTCCAGTAGCTTCAAGACAATGTTTTCTGAACGCACAGGTTAAAAAAATGGGTACAGACTTGATTGTTCATGGATTACTAATTCAGTGGAACACAGCTTTCTGTGAGACATTGAAATAATCTGCGTTGTGAACCAGTTTTCTGTGAGATATTATGCAAGATATGCAACTTTTTCTAAAAAAAGGTTTTGACTTGAGAAAAGCTGGACTGTATTCCAAAGTTTCTAGCTGTGTCTCTCACGCTCAGTTCCAAGTCAGCCAGTTCTTAGAGTTTGAGCATGAAAAAGACTTCACTGTTTTCTGGGTCTGGGGAGGACTGGGACTGACTCTGGGATGGGGTTCCTAGGGGCGCGAGCTGACTAAGCAGGTCCAGACTGGTGCAGGGACTCCGGGCCACGCAACATGCCCCTTCAGGATTCCCCCGCTCCTCAATGGGGCCAGCACTGCTTCCACTGCCAATGCTACCAGTAAGACTGAAGCTTGCACTTCTGCCCTGGGCCAGGCCCTGAAGCCTCTGTCTTTCCTGGGCCTTCTTGGCCCTGTTTGCAATGTACCGCACCCTGCTTTGGCTCCTTGAGGAGGTCCTTCGCACCAGGGTCTCATCCACAGGCTCCTCCTGTGGCTCTCTAGGCCTGTTTTCTTGGGTGAAGTCACTCGCAGTCAGGGGCTCCACATTTGTCAGCTTTCGCAGTTGTTCTGTCAGGTCGCTGGGTGGCCGAGACTTTTGTGGGCTGCCCTTGCGGAGCTGGTCCCTGTTTGGCCTGACGATGAAGCTGCGGCTGATGCTGCGGTACTTGCTGTCAAAATTACAGGAAATATCATCAGAGGTCAGGTCCCCAAGGCTTTTGGACATGGAAGCTGTAGCTGTCGGTGTTGTAGCCGCAGAGGATGGCCTGCTGGCTGATGACTGCTTGAGCCCTTCCATATAGAGTCGACTCCACGTGTGCCTCCTTTGAGTCAGTCGGCTGGGTGAGTCCGCGGAAGCTTCCTGGGGGGGCTGCAAGGGGCGGGGTTTTAGTTCGTCTTTGGGGCACTCGCTTTGCTGAAGGTTGGGGTTTGACTTGCTCTTGCTGACTCGCAAGGGATCGTAGGAGACTAATGCTGAGCGACGGCAGTTGGCCCAAGCAGGATCGCAGGTGCCACCAGCTGTGGGCAGGCTGGTGAGGCTCTTCCTGGCCAAGTTGGGCAGGGACAGGTCAATGACGGTGTCACTGGAAGAGATGCTGGAGGAGGAGGACATGCTGTCACGGTGGCTGCCTGGTTCCAACTTGCTCCAAAGACGGTCGTTCATGGTAGCATCCGTGCAGACCTCTGGTACAGCTGACTGGGCCTGCCCAGCTGAGGCTACAGCCACCCGAACATGGCCCTCACTTTTTGTTCTTCTTACTGGTGCGTGTGATGGCAAATTGCTGAAGAGTGCCCTCCTGGCTGGGGCTATCTGAGCTGCAGGGACTGCAGGGGATCCAGTGGACACTACTGCTGCAGCAGCAGGAGGCTCGGTTTTGCGGTCAGACTTTAAATCTGCTGCATCATTTTTCTTTTCTGTCAGAGTTTCTTGGTTTTCCCTCTGGTTTGGTGTGTTCTCCATGGATGAATGAGGGCTTCTGTTGCTCTGGGTGTCTTGACTACACGCTGATGGTACAGTTTTCTCAGCAGGGTTTGTTAGGGGGGTACAGGGTTTCTTGGGATCTCCGCTTGCCTTGATAGGACTGTCCACCGCCCCATTTGAAGGAACAGTCAATGGGGAGTCTGCATTTATTGCTGTGGATGGTGAGTGCTGTGGTGTTGATGAGGAGAGATGTGAAGACAGGCTCTCTTCTGGAGTGGAGACGGAGCGGATGAGACGTGTGTTCCTGGTGTCTTCAGAGTTTAGTGCAAGAAATGGAGGAGGGGGAGCTGGTCTCTGCACTGTGGAATAGTCTGTGGAAAGAAAGACAACAGAAATTAATCACTGTCATCAGTGCCCTCCATGGTCACTGAAAGCTTTTGGCTGTAAAAGTAATAACTGTCTGCTGGGAAACTAGAGATGCACTGGTCCGTTGCATTGGTTCAGTATTAACTTGGACTTTATTTTGCAGATATCTGTGAGATGTGACTAATTCACATAAGAGTAAAAATAAGACCTCATGTGAAGGCAGTGGAGTTCCTGTTGCCAAACTGAACCCCGAAGCGTGTCCCTTACAGGGTTTGCACTTTCTTTTCAGGATGTTGGTTTGGAACTTTGCACGGATGAAATATTTTTTATTAAAGAAAAACAAGGACTAAACTTTTAGCAACTTTTCAAAGTTAAGGAACACTGTGGAGGGTAACGTTTCACGGGTTGGTATTGGTTCATTGGAAAAAGACAGACATGCACAAGTGGAGTGGTTTAGTAAATAGATGTGAATGGCGGATGTTGTATGAAAATTTTCACTTTAAGTTAAAGGGACGCTTGAACCCAAAATCGGTGCATATTTTCATCTTAACGTGTAGTGGTATTTATCCATCTAGAGTTTTGGGGGGTGAGTTAAAGAGTTTTGGAGATATCTGCTATAAGCACAGATGTCTGCTTTCTCTTCAACATAACAGCACTAAAAGGCACTTGGCTTGTGGTGCTCATAGCACAAAAAATAAATAAATAAAAAGAGCCGGTTCCTCATGACCTTTTCATGTAGAAATGACTTTTTCTCTAGTAGAAAAAAAAGTAGTTCCGGAAGATTCTACTGATGAAAAAAAGTAGTTCCTAAATTTAAATTTAAAAAAAGGTCTGTGGATCTTAAGTAGCCTTGCCGTGATTTCTGAAAGGAGACACTGGTTTTGGATTTTTTAAAATGTATTTTATTGGTGCTTTGAGCACCACTAGCTGAGTGCCATGTAGCCCCATTTTATGGAGAGAAGGCAGACATCTCTACAGATGATATCACCAAAACTCTGCAACTCACACCAAAACTATCTAGATGGATAGATAACACTACAGGCAAGGGGAAAATATGTATTTTTTTTTTATTTTGGGGTGAACTGTACCTTCAAAATCACTCAGTTCTGTTTAACTTGCAATGAGAGGTCCTCAAATGACATGGTGTCCTCAGATGTTTTGTTTTGCCCGCACCAAATATTTTCAGTTCATTATTAGCTCTAATACTTCGTAGGTTTAATTTTTTTAAATACATTTTATATGTATATTGCTCTACGTTTCCTAGACTTCTGCTTGATAACAATTAGATACATATAGTCTTATGATTACAACGTGCAGTTTGAGGGCAACCATAATGCTGCACTAGAGCAGTCATTCCCAAGGACTGGGTCAGGACTCACAGGTGGATCACAGGAGATTTTATGTGGGTTGCCAAATAAATAAAAGACTATGGAGAAAATTGTGTAAATTTAAAATTTCGATCTACACTACACTTTTGTAAACCATTTAAAATGTGTATATTTTTTTACTGATGAGAGGAAGTCTAAGAGCCTGTTAATTCCACCTAAATGCACTAATTTTGCTCATTTATGAAGTAGGCTAAAATGTGCTATGTTGTTTTCCTGATGAGAGGAAATAAAAACAATGAGATGGCCTGTTTACTCAGCCTAAAATGCATTTATTTCTCATTTATAGCATAGTTTATAACATGCCACACAACCCCTACTGACAAATTTAGTTAAACTACAGTTCCTGATGTAAAGAAAGACATTTTTTTTGCTCAAACACTAAATGACAGCTCCACTTCATTGCAGCTTATTTTGCATTGTCTTGTTAAAATGATGAACGTAACCTATGTAATCTGTAAATTACAAATGAGCTTCTTTACCATTCGCCCTCATTATCTCTTCCAAAAAATTGGTTTAAAACCCATCTGAAAACATTGTGCAGGCCTTAACACAGTGAAAAAAGAAACTAAGTTTCATGAATTCTTGTGTTATCCATGGGCCCACAGTGAGGGTCCCTGTCTGGCACAGTGCTCTCTTTACTTCCATTAATGGTATTTTGAGTTTGTGCAGTTTTAAGAATATGTGAAAACAGAGAAGAATATGGATTCCAAACCCCAGCCATCACCCCACAGGTGACAAATGGGCCATGAGAGAAGCAGCCTGGTGGGACAGAGAGTCTGATGGGTGAAGTGAAGGTGAAGGTGCAAAGGATGTGTTTAAAGGTCGCATGCATTCAGCGGTTTACCTGGCTCTGGTCATCCCCTCAATTCTGCACTAGGAACAGAGAAGGCGTGCAAAAGGGACAGAGAGGAAAAAGGAGTTTAGCAAAACTGGAAAGAAGAGGGAGAACGGAGGCAAGGAAGCAGCTTCCAGGACAGATAAAGCATTTTAACAAGAGATATTATCGCTAACGACATGAAAACAAACATCACAGCATTTGTTTTACACTGGAAAAGAAAGACGAGCGGTAAAGCTAGTAAGACAGAGGCTCATCATATGACTTAGTATTTGCCAGCATCATATGACTTAACAGATGTCACACATCAGCTGCTGTGATGAAGCCAGAAATTTTTAAAATTACTCCCTAAACATACTTGGTTTTCCCCGCAAGATTCATTTTGATGGTATAAACACTGAAGGCCATCACATGATAAACTGAGGGACGCTGAAACAAAGTGGGGTCAGCTAGAACAGCTGGTGTTCAGCAGGAACTGGACTCCCCTGAAATATGTCATGTGAAGGAAGGAGAATGTGTTTTTTTTCATTGGACGCAGCGCAGATGTCAGTTCCTCGTGATTTCCAGTGCTCAGCCAGTTGATGAAGGTCATGTTCTCCAAATACTGAAAGACTTGAACTGAATGTAAACTTCTACACTTATCACTTCTGTCACCCATTCTTGAGAACTGGGACAAATCATGTCCTACCAAAAAAAAATACCAACTCTCTCATTCTCTCTCAAAGTTTTGAAGAAAATGTATTCTTTGAGGATTTAAATATATGCAATTTATGAAATATTTTGGTTTGGTTTAATTCTTTTAATTTCTAAACTGGCTCTATGTCAGAAAACACCCTTGTCCCAAACAAGAATTCACAACTTCAAACATTTTAAAAATGTGTTAAAAGGATACTGCACTTTCCATGATAACCCACTCAATATGTACTCACCATTATGCCGATGTGATGATAGGTGAAGATCTTCAGTTCACAAAACAATCCTTGAGTTTTACGAGAAACAGGGTAGCAGCCTCATCCAGTACAATGGCAGTGAATGGTGACCACGGATAAAACGTGGTCACCGTTAAAACTCCATCCTGCTTGTGTGGTGTAATCCAAGTGTCTGCGAGACTTCGTATATATCCTAATGGCCGCACATGCCGAAGTCTCGCGAGATCGACGCCATGTTTACATCTTACCGGCTACATGCTACAGCTGATATTTTTGCTAAAAACATGGCGTAAATGGCGTCTTTTGCGGTGAATTTTTAATGTCGCAGCTTGCGGACACTTGGATTACACCACACAAGCAGGATGGAGACATTTTGTGTTTGTTTTGTGTGCTATTTTTAACGTTTTATCCGTGGTCACCGTTCACTGCCATTGTACTGGATGAGGCTGCTACCCTGTTTCTCCTAAAACTCCAGGATTGTTTTGTGAACTGAAGATCTTCACTTATCATCACATCAGCATAGTGGTGAGTACATACAAAATGGCTTATTCTCACAGGGTGGAGTATCACTTTAAAAGCCTTCAAAATATAACAATAACAATACTGAATAAGAAAATGTTGACCCTTTGAAGTGGTGTCCTAGATTTCCATCAGGAAAAAAAAAAAACTGATTTAATAAGGCATAAAAAGGGTCAACTATACCTTAAGTATTAAGGCAGGAATACTGCTCAAGCACTGGTAAACTTTCTATTTTTTGATAAATTCATTAAATAATATTGCTGTCAGATGTGTCTCAACCATAACATGTTAACTCTGTAGCCTAAATGTCAACTCCATCAGATTTTACATCTGACAGATTTGTTGTCTGTTAATAAAATTTTTGCACTAAGAGTTTAGCCTGTTACAAGTTTTAATAGAGTTTGATCCTGCAAAATACATTTTCCAGCATAAATGAAGTGTTAACATCAAAGCACCCAGTATGGTTTTGTCCCAACTGTCAAGAATGAGTGACACATATCACTGTGCTTTAGTTTGTTTGAAGCAGTTTTCTCTGCTCTGAAACGCTGGAGTCGTGTCCACTCTTTATTGGCAGCTTTATTGGACATGTCCAGACATGTTTGAGCCACCAGAGCTAGAGGACGGTGACAGGATGTTTTTTTTCCTCTGTGTCAGGTTGTTGGAACTGAAGTGAGCAGATTTGAATTGCTAAGCTGATTTGGACTCATTGACTGTAGGTTCATAACAGAATGTTGGGGAGGGTGAGGAGAGGTGAGGTGGTGGCTTAAGTGTGTCAGTTGGTGGACCTAATCTATAGTTAGTGGACCATGGCCATATTTCAGGCCTGCCCAAAAAATCCTGAACACAGTTTCACAGTCTAACTCTACAATTCAATACTACATAGTTCTCAGACTTTCCACATTTTCAGCAACTATTTTCTAACATGTATAATGTGTTTAGAAAAAAAACGCTCAATTCCTTTTACACAACTTGAAGTTAAAACTTACCACTTCTCTCATCTGTTGGGCATGGGGGGTAGTATGAGGTATGGTATTTTAAGACACAGAAAGGAAAATTGAAAATTGAAATAAGAATCAGTGCAAGGATTAAGGGAAAGCTGCAAGAGCTAGAATTGAGCTCTAATTGGGAACAATGGAAAGAAAAGTGTGGGAGTTTTAGACTTTATCTCAAACTATCAGGGACACGTGGGATAACGAGATGTATCTTATTTTGAGCTACACAGCAAAGGGATTATGGTGGTCCTGTGGTCTTGGCTAACTGTCTACAGTCTACAATAAACAGCAGGCTCACTACAGCCACTACACAGCAGCTACCTACTGCCTCAGATGCATCTTACCAGCGAAGAACATGGGGGACTTATGGCGCAACTCTTCCATTTTCTGGGCAAACAGTGCGTTCATCTCGCGCTGCAGGGTACCTACAGCCCTCTTGCGGCTGTCGAGGACAGAACTTGGAGGCAGCATAGGAGGCGACTCCAAGCTGCTCAGACTGCCAAAGCTGTCACAGCTGCTACTCTCACTGAGCGTGAGACCTTCATTTGTATTAATGTTTGTGAAGGGGGTGCACACAGCGCCATAGTTGGGGGGTGTTGCCTGCTGCCAACGGAGGTTGGACCGACAGTCTGCTGTGAGAATCGGTGCTGGGGTTACAGTGTTGGGGGAGCGTCTTCGGGGAACGCTGCAAGACCGGGCCAGGCCTGTTCTCCGTGATGTGTCGGGCTGAGGTCGAATGTGCTCGGCACCCAGGGTTTGTCTGGCTTTGGATCTGGGGAAGGGGATAGGTTGGAATAGAGCCTGGGGTGAGTACTGAAACTGGGCCTCCATGTGTGACTTGGGAAGGGGAGGAGACTGCTGGGACTCTGTCTGGGCAGCAAGGGGCTGGGGCTTGGCTACAGGCTCTGGTTGAACTTGTCTCTTGGTGTGGTTACTTCTCTCCTGTCTCTCCCCATGAGCTGTTTTGGACTTGTGTCCCTGTCTTTCTTTAACCAGACTCTTTCTTTCAGCTTCTGGACTCTCCTTGGAGCCCATCACACACGTGATGCAGTTGGAGGACATCCCCACCCTGCCTGAGCTGTTCAGTGCGACACGGGCAAACACCCCTGGCTTCATGTCCAGTGGGTCATGAAAGCGGAGCCGACTGGCCCGTTTCAGAGGCTCACTCATGGGTCGTCGATGAGCAAAAAGTGGGCTCTTACCTTTACCCTCCTCAGGGTGAAAAGCCCCATTGGTGTCAGGACGGTCCCAGGGCCCCTTGGCTTGGTGGGATGCCAGTGAATCCCCGTTGCGGTGTAGTGGTGTTGTGGGCTGGTGAGAGGCGGCAGCAGAGGCCTTGTCCTCAGACTCTCGCTCCTCACTAGCGCCCTCTGAGCTGTAGTCTTTGGTGTCGATGGCGATCTCTGGGAAGCCCTTCTTGGTTTTGGGCTGGCCTTTGGTGGGTGCACTGGCAGTGCGGCGCAGGAGGTGGGCACCAAACGGGTGCTTACGACTGTGCTGTGCAGCAGCATGGCTGTCCAGGGAAGCCTGCTTTGGGTTTCTGTGAAACAGCCCTTTTATGCCGCTGGCTGCTCTGGCCTAACAAAAACACAACAAAACATCACTGTCAAATACACAAACCAACATGAAGAAGTCACAGAGAGGACACATGAGGACAATGCCATAATGCAGGTGGCACCAGTCCACACTGCATTATTGCAACAATTGCAAGTTTTTGTTCAGTGAGCATGCTTGAAAAGTAAAACTAATTCCATCAATATCCACATTTATCTAAGGAACTTCTTGTAATTACACATATGAATGATCATTCAGTCTTTAACATGATCATTCAGCTGTAGTCCATGCTGACAGGCTTTGGATTCCACATGGATTGTTAAGTGTTAGTCTGTTAGACAAATTGAGGACCTACACACCTGTATCATAGACAGTAGAACAATTAGTGTGGACGGAGCCACCGTGATGTCACACCTTGGTTTGTGGATCACCTTTTTGAAGCCTTGAGTTTGGCATCATGGGGTTGCCATCTTGTTTTTTGCAACACTGCAAAGCATGCGCAGCACTGACAAGAGCATAGACATACTGCGACTCGGACGGTGCTTGGTTTTGGCTATGAAAATATTTAAAGCAAGAAATAGGCAATGTAGAAGAGAATCTTGTTCCACATTTGAACGATACTGCCTAGTCAGATAGGTTGATCTAAGTTCCGTGAGTCCTGCGTGTTGTGCGAGATGGACTCACTGAAAAGACTGACTTGTCAATCAGATGGCAGCACCGCTCTAAAGGCCCAGATGCACTAAAGGCGTTGGATGCACATATTTTGAAGTACATCTATTGCTTAAATTGGTGGAATGGGTACTAAAAGGGTCCTGAGTGTGTCAAACTGTCTTGATGCTCCCACTCTGACCTTGTGCTGATTTTGGAGCATCAAATGATCATTTGATCAAAATCAGCACAAGGTCGGAGTGGGAGTGGGACCCAAAGCTTTTTTTTCTGCACCTGCAGTACCTGTTTGGAGAGAGCTAAAAGGAATTATAAAAAGGCATGGACGTGAGAAGTGGGTGCTGACAGCGCTGCGACACAACCTGAAACCAGGTAAAAAAAAAATAAAAAAAAAGAAGCTGTCTCACTGCAGAAAGAAAGGGTGGGAGGGAGTGTGTGAACATGGATAGATGTGTCGACGTGATCCTTTTTATGATCATGAATCCTATTACTGTAAAGTTCTGTAGTGTGTGATTTTTTTTAACTCTAAATCCTATTTATTTTTAAATACTTAAATGCTCTATGCTAATTAATCAGAGATAATTGTGAGGGAGGAGAGAGAGGCAGTTGAGAGAAAGGGAAGGAGGGAGGGTGAGCGCATGTGTCAGGTGTCGACATGATTTTTTTTTTTTATCATGAATCCAAATGTGCTTATACAGTTCTGTGGTTTATAAACTGCAGACTGAAGTTGCTGTAATAGTGACGAGGGACACTCGTCTCCTCTATGAAACATCTGTCAATGATACAAAATAATCTGTAATCTGTTAATACAAAAGTATGACTATCGCATATTTAGTCTGTCCTAAAAAAAAAGTTGAGGATTTCTTCCCCTCAGAGGACAATATTTTATTAAAGAAATAAACTATTATTAATAATAATTCTAAGGAAATGAACAGATACATATAGTGACCATTTCCCAAAATACTCCTTGTTCTGTGGTGTTGGCATTTCAAATCTGAAGCCTGCAGTGCGCCACAGCAGCATCAATTGTTGCGTGTCAATGAGGTGCATCTTTTGCTTTTAGTACGTTTGGACCTTCGAGTATACCCTGCTTTATCATCTATTTTACACTAAATAGGACCATAATTTACAAAATGAACATCATGCTGTGTAGAAGGAGACTTCAAAACAGTGATTGAGACCATAAACTCATTAGGAAACTGCTGACTGAGGTCATACATCCAGTGAGAATTAGGCTCATTTTGATGTAAGACTCCATACAATCAGACTTCTTTTTGCAACCAGTGGCATCACCCCCTGCTGGCCATTAGAAAGAATGCAGTTTTAAGGCACTTTTGCATTGGCTTCACTTTTCAAACCCAGAGGCACTGTCCACTTATTCTACTGAGTATGATCTAAATACAGCAGCTGTAGTCCTGATAGTAAATTATTAGTTAGGCAAACACAGGCTTAAAGCTACCTGTGAAAATTTAACACATGAAGATTGCCTCTACGGCTAAATACAGTGATTATGACAATTGTGTGTAGGAACAATAAAACTGAGTATTGCAGTAATGGGCTATAAGTAACATATAGACTGCACCAACTTTCTTATAGGTTGACTTATTTTTTACATACCAAAATTCAATAAGATTAACAAAGATGTTCTAATCATTTAGATTCTTAAGATTTTTTTTTTTGGACCACTAATGTAAAGAGGTGATTAGAAAATGATCAGTAGTAAAGCTGGTCTTCAATCCTATTTGTTTCACTTGTTTAGTATTCAGATGACAAAGACTTCAATAATGTAACACTGTAGATGTTTCCTGTGCATTTAGGTGCTGCATGGTGATGGTCAAAAGTCACAAAGACTGGGGCAAAAATGATGACAATGATGAGGACATACAGACAATGACAGTGTGAAACCTTGGTCTGTCAAACTCACTCTGACAGACAATCTTGTAAATGGCATTGGGCCAGTCCACAGTAATACCAAATGGAGATTTAGTGGGACAAGGCATCATATCATTTTACCTAAAACCCTTGCTATGATTTGTTATCAAAAGTGTCAAACAATGTGAAAGAAGTAGATTCAAATAGTCTGACTGTTGACCACTGTAGTGAATTTCTATCTCTGAATGTATATTTTCTATTAACAGAAAAAGCAACAGTGCAGACAAAAAGACATGATGAGAAAGAAAAGAAGCATTTGGCTGAGTGAAAAAAAGGGAAATGTCGGCTCAACTGGACTTGACAATTATTAAGCAACCCGGAGATGAGACTCAGTACATTATGTCATGCTGCCTAAGGTGCCTTTGGCCTGCAAAGCCTTTCACCTTAAAAACAGTCCAACATTATGGGAAATACACTGGTCTTAGCTTACACACAACCACATCATTCCCCATATATGGGGGACCAGAAGTGCCAGAACGGGCATCAAAACAGCCTCGCACAGCTCTATCTATGGCATTAAACAACTATTTGGGGACTATCTGCGGCTCTAGTGGGCTCAATTTTAATGTGTAAGCGAAGATGCTGCTATCATATTAGACTAGAAGACCTAAGGAATCCATTTGTAACATGGCCAGCTTGTCAGGAAGGGGGTCAAATAACAGTTCAAATGTAAGGTAAATTTTAGTGAGGTAAAACTTGCCATTGTCATTTTGGGGTCCCTTGATGTCTCACCTCAAGATATCTAAATGAAAATGGGCACCACAAAGCAATTATGCTTACGACACCCAAAATGGCCAGCAGCGCCCCTTTATCACAGTGAAGTTGACCTTTGATCTTTTGGTTATGAATTTATCACACTATCCTATTCGATTTTTTTTTTTCAAAATTAGCTTATGAATTCTTGAATTATGGCCAAAAACATGTTTTGTGAGGTCAGAGTGACCTTTGACCACCAAATTCTAATCAGTTCATCTTTCAGTCCAAGTGGACATTGTTTGACGAAATTCCCCTGAGGCATTCTTGAGATATCGTGCTCACAAGAATGGAACATGTGTGCAGAAGGCTGGATGGACAACCTGAAAGTATAGGCATCTAGCAATAAGCTTGTAGATTGCAAACACCTCATCTCACACCTCCAAGTGTGTAGGAGAGCCCACGGTGGCTGCCAAACTTGAGCAAAATGTGAAAGACTGCATCTAGAGTCAGTGTCTATTTTTTCTTTTCTGGGCTACTGTAGAAAAACGCGTTACAACCTAGCAGCCTACTGGGATCCCATACCCTCTGTAGATATAAAAGGTTCATTCTAATGTATCCAAAACACGATTCTTATTTTGAGGTTATTACACACTAATGGAAACATAAATATTCTGTTTTTGGCATTTTCTGCCTATAAATACCTATATATCTTACACACAGGACCTTTTAATTGGTTGTCAAGACAACAATTGACTGACTCTGCAAGTATACAGTGAGATAATATGGCCAATGCATATTTTCCAGAATGTCAGACTGTTCCCTTTAATTTTCATGAGACACTGCTCTGATAACCTGGAATGTGCAATGGTCATAGACCAAGATAAAGAATTACAGTATAAAAATTGTTTTCCAGGGGAAGAAGAAAAAAAGCAGACAAAATGATTAAAAAACAAGGATAGAGATGAAAAGAGTAAACGTTCTCAAAGACACTGAAACTTAATATATCTGCAGTGCAGTGCAAAAAACTCCTGAGTTAAGAGGAAAAATGCTCTCAGCAAAAAACTGCAGAGAGAAGCCACTGCAGCCTGTCAGGTTTCCTGTCTCACATCTCTCTCTTCTCTATCCAGCTCTGTAACTGTGGAGGTTAGATCTACTTGGGGGGGTCAATGAGGAAGCAGGCACGTTAAGCCTTCATAACTCATGTAAGGCATGAGTTGGCCATATAGTTTTTTTAATGCTTGCAGTTGGCTGACAAGAAGGGGGGTGTGCAGGGGGGAGGAATGTCACTTAGGTGGCAAAGACGGTGGAGCATGTGGCTCATGCAAGATGCCGACTGGGTCCCACTACACCTGAGTTTTGAGTGGCAGCTTCAGGGCTCCTAAAAATTTCCTGCCTCTAAATGGAGCGTTTGGAAAAAGAGAGGTCCACTGAAATCACAAACAGACACAGGAAGAGAGTGAAAATCAGAGAGGCGGAGGATGAAAGAGAGAAAAGATGGGTGGGGTGGGGGGCAAGAAAGAGATCACAACAGGAAGCACACAGCAACAGCTGAGAAAGAGGAAGTTCAAAGTAAGGACAATGTGAACAACAGAGCGGTCATTTACAACATGGCTGGAGACAGCTGAGTTGAAACTTGACGTCAAAGGGAAATAAAATCGAAGCTTGTGTGGTGATAGCAACACTTGAATTAGTTATGACCCAAGAATAATATACTGAAACAGAAATAACAGCAATAATAGACACATTGTATACATTATACCATTCCTATGTCACTGAGCAATTATTTCATCTTGAATTAATGCTGAACTGAACAGAACTGATACCTATTTTCTAATACAGTTTTGGGTATTCATATATTGCAACTGCATGAATATACTGTAGACTACATGGCCAAAAATGAGGACATCCAGTTAATGTTGTGTGGTAAGCTCTGATTCACAGCTGGCATTCCAAATCATCCCAAACGTGTTGGATGGGGTTGTGATCACGGCTCTGTAGGGTTGGACTATGATGGTACCATGCAATGGTAGAAATGTCCACTGTTAGAGATTGGGCAATGCCGTTTTCCAGGACACAGCTCTCCTAGGCACATTCAAGTTAATGTAACCTGACAAACGACTCTAAAAATTAGCTCGGACATCTCTAGTATAGATTGATCATCTATTTATCATTTAAACAGATGTGATACAACATGTTAATTCATGAGCTTTAGAAGTAGGTGCATTTTTGAGCTTTCAACAGAGCCAAGCTAGCTAATTTCCCTGATTTTAAGTCTTAATGCTAAGCTAGGCAAACCACATCATCACTCTCTAAACACTACTTAAGTCATTCATAAAATATGGTGTGCCAAACAAGGACATCCAGTTAATGTAGGGTGGCAAGCTCTGGTTCACAGCAGCTCATCCTCAAGGTGTTGGATGGGGCTGTCATGGCTCTGGTGGGTTGGACTATGATGGTACCGTGCAACAGTAGAAATGTCCACTGGACTGCTTGGGCAATACTGTCTACAATACAGTGTCTTTGCCATGTACATGGGATGGGCTATGTAGAAAATAAGGACTGGATTCTTGTGCGATTCTGGCTTAGGACTGCTTACCATGTTCTCACGTGACATGAGGGTGACAGTTGTTGGCGGTAATACACCTCTATCAACCAACCCAAGATGAGGGTCTCATGTGAGGCAGTCATTTTTATTTATATGTAAGTTCCAAATAATATAAATTAATTATAATTGTATAATCTGTATTTTGATATATACTGTCAGTGGGATATAAAGCTACATAGTTCTTCTTTCTTTATTGAGCGGCTTTTGTGCAGAGGTATTTTAACGTTGAAACAGAAAAGGGACAAACCCAAACTACTGACACAAAGGTGGAACAGTAGTTTGAAATATCTCTGTATTGTGGACCATTGAGATGGTCTGTGGACAAAGTTAGGCCGGTCCACATACTTTTGGCCATAGGTGAAATACCAGCAGAAAAGCTTTATTTCAATATAACTATTTTACCATGTGTGGTTTATGTCTTGGCTTGTTTCTACTGTGTATGTTTTTATTATGTATACTCAGTTTTGTGCCCACACTGCACACCAATTTGCCTTTGGGACAATAAAGTTGTAACAGTAAATACATTTCCCATTTTATCTCTTTGTTTTTTCAAGAATGTTCCCATAAAAAGCAGTTGTATTGCTTAGTATCAAACCTCAATTTTAGTACTGACTATAATGTGCCCATGGAACTAATCATCACAAAACTATCGATTACAGAAAGCTGGCATTGAATGTTTGGACGGTGGAAATTCTTCAATCAGATCGTTTCTGCCTTAAAATAATAAACTTTGCCAATTTTAGATTGTATTTCATTCTGGCTGCTTGAGTTAAGTCAGTGTTTAACAGTTGTGAAGCTCTTTTGTCACAAGAAAATGAAAAAAAAAAGATGTAGAAAAGAAAGGTTATCAAAAATAACTGTTTTGGTAATGACACTGAATCTCAGGTGTCTTATTTGCTGTAGAATTTAAATATTTCCAATGATATTACACCCTCGGCACCATCGGAGGAATTGTTTGGAAAAGTTATCACTGTCAGACCTGCTGGTCCATTCTTTAAAAAGCTCTGCAGCCATCACTGAACAAATCACACAGATCACACAACTGGTCTATTGTTTGCACCTGAAAAATGTAGGTGTTACTTTTAGATGCTTTTTATTCAGTCCATGTTGTCTCATAGCTTTGATTAAGGTTACCTGTATAGTGCTGATCATTTAGTGCTTTAACATTTATTGACACACTACATCCCAATTGATAAATTGGCCGAGCCAATATATCAGCCAATTTTAGATTGTTGTGCCGCAGATATTTTGTGCCAAAGATGTTTATTTTTACTCTCAAGACATTCTTATTAAAATCTTTTTCATGTCATTCATTGGGGTTTTAAAAAAAACAAGAATATGGATATCTGTATCAAAACCCCAGTACTGGTTGGGTTTTAATAAACACTGACTCTTCATTTTTTTTTACATTTTTCCTCATCATTTTGCACAATCAGTCTCACACACACAGGGGATATTGTTTATGTTTTGAAAAGCTGTATATGTGCAACGCTGTTTTAAAAAGCTCAGATTTTAGAGGAAATTTCAAATGTAGAGCAAAGGTAACAGATTTGCAAACTTTTTCTGCTGGCTTCCTCTGTAGTACCTACCTTACCAGTGATGTCATTCACAGCTACATGAACAAAGACGGAGGCCTCCTCCATACCTTCAAGGTAAACATGGCGATAACCTGCACACACATATCACAGAGATGGCTACAATATCACTGAATCACACACAACAAACAAACTTATTCTCTGATTGATGTTCCACTGCTAGCCACTGATGCTGACTTAAGCCCCCCACTAGCACCGTCAATCAGATAATTTTTCTTGATAATTTAAAATCTAGGGACTATAATGTTGCACTTTTGTGATATAGATCCCATCTATCAAACAGGCCACTAGATAATAGGTATTTTTATGGTGTATTGTTCCTCATTGCTTGATACTTGGCTCTTTACTATCCTGTCTATAGATGAATCTGGCGACTGCTTTGTGTGCTCCGCCATCTTGCGGCGCCGCCGCCATTGCTGCGGTGGCACATTGTGTCTGTCACTCTCTGTGTCTGCTGGTTGGGTCTAGAAGGGAACCCCAGATTTGTGAGACTCTGGTGAGATTTTTCATGGTTTCAGCAAGACCTTGCAGATCTGGGGTTACCTTCTAGACACACCGTCTGCTGTTGCTTGCCAATACTAACAGCACAGATAATTAGATTGATGACGTTAAACAGCGGCTCTCAGTAACTGATGAAGGTTCCTTTTAGGATGACGATCTTAATGTTCTAAACATGTTACATAGTAGTTGGTTGTGACAACAGCCAGAAATGGATAATGGAGGAGAGAGAAAAAAATCTATCACCTCTGCCAACAAAGTTTCTTTCTGTTAATATTTTTGATCCACTATGACACATCGTGGTCGTCTGTACACTCAGTGAATAGTGTCTGGTCTCAGCTCATATCAGCCAATGTCAGTGTGATCCAATACTTATATTAACACAACTGCCCAGAGCACATTCAATTTCATTTAACCAGCCTAATTAACACTGGCTCAGGTAATCCAGCAACAAATGAGATATGTACAAATTAATGAGCTTTAGAGAGAGGTGTATCTGAGTTCTCAGCAGAGCCATGTTGGTTGTTTTGCTCCATTTCCAGTGTTATGCTAGTTAGGCTAACCACATCCTTACTTTCAACTCTGTAAACTGGTTAAGTCATTCCTAAGTATAGTGCGTCAAACCATACTGGTCTCATAATCTTTCCAAAAGAGTTTCTGATATTTAACCACTGGCACGCTGACCAAAATTAAAATAAATATATTAGTTCGAGCTGAATCATATAAATAATAAAAGAGTAAGACAACAATGCTTGTGAATGAATTTCCAAATCTGTGGAAGTTCAGTGGATGTTAACGAAACATAAGAAACCAGAAGCAAAAACAAGGCTTTTAGAGGTCACCATAGATACATGATCTGTTGAAGAAGCAGGTGAGGTGGGGGGTGCCTATCACTTCCATCTATAAGCAGGTGCTTCACCATGTCTTACCTGGCATCATGCTGTTGAAGGCGATAGTGCGCTGGCCGATGAAGTCCTGGCCGATGGGGTCATGATCCCACACGAGGAAACGCACCAGGGCCAGCTCTGGCATGTGGACCGTAAACACCAGAGTCTCCTCCCACATCGGGTTGAACCCTATGGGACCGTCCCGGGAGGGTGGACAGAGCAGGGGGAGGACAGAGGAAGAGAGAAAGGACAGAAGAAAAATCGAATGAGACAGCAGGAGAAAAAAGTGTGACAAATCATGAGAAGAGAGGAGAAGTTAGGCAGATAAACAGACAGGAGAGAAAGAGTGATAGAGACGGAGGACGGAGAGAGTGGACGGTCCAGGAGAGAGTCAAGAGAGCGAGCTCAGCACTCATCAATTATTCAGGATGTGTGAGCAGACTGAGAGGTGCTGCCTTTGCACGTCTCCTCATGCTGAGCTCATCAATTATAGATCAGAACCCATACAGACAGCTCAAACACACAAACAAAGTAAATGGTCACATTTAACTGATGCATTGCTCTTATCAGCACATACATACATTGTCAAAGGCAAACCACAGCCCCCCTCATGCAAACAGCAGGACAACATGTGTGGCTCAGTTTACAGAAAACAGCACTGCGGGAGCAGTCAGTAGTCAGGGGCAACGCACAATCTTAAACTACAGTGACTCAGTGAAAACAGGGCTAACCTTGGTGAAGTAGGGACAAGTCAGGGATAGTTGACAAACTACCAGAGCTGGCGAGCTAACTTCTAAAACACTGACCAGCATGTTTCCAGCATGATAACACTTGTCTGTCACAGCAGCTCTCTCAGCTAGCTTGCTAACTTTCAGTTGACTCCTGTCTCACAACTAAATGCAAACCATGTTTCTTTTTCTACAAAAGAAGGTCATATAAAAGTGGATGATGCAACAATGAAAGACTGTAATAGATTCCTCTGTTTTGCACTTTTTGTCCCCTTCCCTGGTTCTGTTCCCTCAAAGATAAGCTCTGTCAAAATGGTATGCTTCTGTCCAACTGCTCAAATTTGCAAGTCAAAGCTCAACAAAAGTTGAACTTCACTCACACAAGTAGTGCACTGGTCACCTTGAAAGTTACTTGGTTGTTCAGAGCTTTCAACCCCATCAAACTTACAATGCAGTCAGTGCAGTGGTTTTGAAATAAAAGCCAGAGTCCTCATTGTCCAAGACAGAGAAAAAATGCAGTCGAGACAGAGACTTTCAAAAAGTGGTCGAGACCAAGACTCAAGTACTCTCAAGTATAACAACACTAACTGGTGTGTCTTGGGAACAAAAAGTTTGAAAACCACTGGCTTCAAAACTGTTTATATCCTCCCCCTCCTTACTGTAACTCCTGCTGGTGTCAGCACAGCTAGAAATAACAGGCCTCATTGACTATCATTATTAAAGTCAAGCAAAAACACATTCCAACCACTTGAAATGTGTCCAGCTCCATAAATAGCTTTGTTTTGGGTGGATAATCATGATAATCATGTTGCCTGGATTATAGCCTGATTAATGTCAAACTCTGTTATGAGACGCTTGGATGAGATGCCACTTTTGGTTGTGGCAAGTATCACGTAGAAGTAATGGTGGTAGTAGTGTGATAAAGCAGTATTCAAGCACACCATGCTTTGTCAACTCAGGACAAATCTGAATTTTTGTCATGGGCATTACAAAGAAATTCACCTCTCCATCAACTCACCATTATCGTCCACCACTCTGGTCTGCTCCTTGCAGCAGTCCACTGGGAGGCCGATGATCTCCACCTCTACGAAGGGATCAATGATCTGACAGAAAGATGTTACACAGCATTGAGGTATTGCTTCAGAATAACCACCTGCTCTGATCCTTTTCCAGTTTCTGTGAAATTCTCATCATCCTCTCTTCCATCCAGGGCATCCCCAAAGTAAACTGACAGTTTACTCCCCAAACCATCAGAATAACTGTAAGTGCCACTAGAATCGAGTAACAGAAGTTTGAACATTGTGGGTATTTATTGATGCAATTGTGTTTTGGACTTATTTTAATGGATTGGATCGACTGAACCTTTGCGAATGTAACAAGACTGTCTTTGTCAGAATACTATTGATCAGTGGATTACTACAAGGCTTCACAGATGAGTTGCCTCAGTTTTGTAACTGTTTGTTTATGGCATAGACTGTACCTGTTGTTGTGACTGTATCTTGATATGGCTCGCATCAATTGATGAACTCAAGAATCTCAGATTTATCCACGATTACATTCCAATATTTACTGGTTTGGCAGTTTCAGAAATTTTACTGAAAATGTATTCCAATGATTTTGGTCTCTTATATTCCACATCTTCTCGTCAAAACACATCACATCACAAAACACAAAACACTCGTCAATACAACTGGGCCACCAGCAGTTTGGTTGGTGATTTCTATTTTCTATCAGACCTCACAGCTCCCTCTGGAATCATTAAAGGTTTTATCCACCTTTTTTGCATATGTGAAAGGTTCCCCTTCAAATTCCCTTCATTTTTCTGTATATTAAAATTCCATGACTAGTGAGAGGACAACTCGCACAGTGGTTTTCTACAATACATAGTGGTGCACATGCAGTTTGGTAAAGTTGTGGTGTTACTTGTTCAATCACTGGGATGAACTGAAATAATTTTAATTCTGAAGTAAAATAAAAAAGATCAAAGTCTATTTGAGACTTTGAAAAATGCAAACATTTCACAGACACACACTAAAAGACAATACTGACTGAAATGCATGAAAACATAATATATCACAATATATCTCCGGATAATAAAAACATATGTGTCCTACCTCTCCTCTGTCTCCCAACATAGAGTCTTTGGGTTTGGGCAGCTGTTGTCCACTGATGATCTTCAACACCAGCTGTTTCTTCATCTGACCCGGCAGCGGGTCCTCCACGTTGGGGTTAAAGGCACCTGCAATGGCAATGCAATGACAGGAAGTAAATTGGTTATCTGTGGTCCTTCACTTAAAATTAAATTGTACATTTCAAAAATAACTGTTTGCATTATGGCCATTTACATCTCCAATCACTGTTAGCATATTTAAAAGGCAATCAACAGTGAAAGTCTTCCATCTTTCTATGGAATCGCAAATTTGCAGGAAGGCTTTTGAACCAACATTTAAAGCTGAATAAAAAAATAATTACATAAAAGATCAATAAAATACATTTAGACAGCTCTTTTTTTTTGTGTTTCTGCTAAAAACTACAAAATACACTGGCTGCAAAATGCAATATGGACATAGTAGAATATTAAGTTTTCAGACTAACTACTAGCGATAAGGTTAAAAACAGTATTACAGCATTAATAATTCATGATAACACTGACAGTGATATCTTATTAAGACACAAATAGTATCCACATATTAACGCACAACTTTAATTTATCTTTATCCAATGCTCACACGTAAACAAAACAACTCAACAGCTTAACAGACTGGATTTCATGCCTGACAGCAAAACTGATGTTAACTGATGCTAACTGAAATGTCAAAATGTTACAAATGACCTCCATATGTCCTACTAAAACCATACAAATTAATCTTTTTTTTAATGTGCTGACCGTCACACATGCAGGCAGGTTTGAGGATGTAGCCACAGTTGCCGTTGCTGTAGAATTTGGCTCTGTTGAGCTGGAGGACCCGGCCTTCAGACTGGTAGTTGAGTGCAACTGAAATCAAAGCAGATTGTTTCATTACTGTCAGCAGGCAGTTTTTTTTTTACTTTAATGTGCTGGAAAACAGTTACTATGGGAAGAGTGAAAGAGTCAACTTCACTGCAGCTGTTCACAGGAATAATAATAGGCAGCAGTGTGGATCATTTTGAATACACTGATTTTAAGACACATGGTAGATCGTGTTAAGCTCGTACCAAGCTGGCAGCCGGCGCTCCAGAAGGGCTGGGGGTTGAAGTTGGAAGAGTCCACGCGGTAAGAGGAAGGGTAGATGCGGGAGAGCTGTCGCTGGTTGAACTGGATGAAGGCCGTAGCTTTCTGCTGCATCACCTGGTGGGCTTTGGTCTCACTGAGCGATGACACCTGCCAGCTGCAGTTAGCTGTCAGGAAAACACAAAGTTCCTCTCATCAGACTCAACTTCCATTTTCTTCACGTTATCAAGTAAACTGCATGATTTAAATTAACATGTCCTGTAAATATGCCGTTTAACTTTGTGGTAACACTTCATGTGAAGTTCATCTAATGCATTATAAGCATATTCTTAAGACACTATAATGCATTTATAAGGTTTTATGAAACTCTTAACTCGTAGTGTATTATAAGTTTAAATGCTTTATAACTCCATGAATGACAAAGTGTACAAAGTCTCAACAGTGTTTGAAAGAAGAATCTGAGTCCTGGGTTACACAGAACATTATACCTACCATGACTTTACCCAGTTATAAAGACAAATAGAGAACTGCTCTAACCTATCATGACAGATTATAAATTCTAAGATTATGCAATGGAATAATGTCTCATAAACATCAATAATATGCTATAACACGACTTTGAGAGCTTTGAGAATTTATCTGTTATATGTAACAGCAGTTCTCTGTGTGCCTTTATAACTGGCTTAAGTCATGGTGGTTATAATGTGCTATGTAGCCAAGATGCTGAATGTATAATACATTATTTCAACCATTTATAATACATTATAAACCTTGTTATAAGTTGTCT
Organism: Lutjanus campechanus; assembly: GCA_027495735.1. Classification (NCBI taxonomy): domain Eukaryota; kingdom Metazoa; phylum Chordata; class Actinopteri; order Lutjaniformes; family Lutjanidae; genus Lutjanus; species Lutjanus campechanus. Next base: position 26,307 of record JAJHUR010000682.1, read on the forward strand.
TGCATAATTATGAACATTTATAGACATTGTAACATTGTAAAGCTTTATAAAAAATACATCATAAAGTGTTATGACTGTTTATAATGCATTACAGACATGACTTTCACTGAAAATATTGAATTTTCTAATTCAAAAAAGTTTACTTTGAATTTAACTGAAGTAGTCATCTGTTTAAAGGAAATACAGTATTTGAAAAATGTATACTGCAGGACTAAGAACCTGATCAAGCATAGGATGCTAACTTTATTCTTCTGAGATTTGATTACTCATATTTTATCTGCAATATTAAAGAGGAGTTCAAAGAAAGTGTCAATTAAAGCTACCTGCAGACCCAGATATTGCACTGTTCCAAGAGAACAGAAGTGCTCACCTTGTGCCTCAATATCATAAAGACCCACAGAACGCGTGTATTTGACCAGATCTGACAGAGCTCTGGATAACTTCATGGTCTTCTTCTTTCTGTTTGGTCAAAGGTTACAGATAAACACACATGCATACATAAATTTAGTAGACAGATCACACAACTCACACAGACACAACTTGTCAGAATTAAAGACAAAATGAATGTTACACATTAATCAAACAATAATGTCATGTTTGTTTTTCTTGGATTCTAATCCTGAAATGTATGAATGAACATTTATACATCATATCCATATGAAGTGTGTGTGTGTGTGTGTGTAACATACTTGCTGTGGTGCAAGGGGGCACGAGAGGCGCTGCTTGTACTCTCTTGGTCTGTATCAGTGTCTTCAAGGCTCGATGTTTTCTTCAGCTTGCTTGTCTTTTTCTGAAGAAGAAAGAGTCATGAACGAGGGAACAAACAATAACATCTCCAAACCTCACTTACATTAGTCAGTTAAGTTTTATACATACATTTTATACAAGATACTTATTTAACCCAAACCCTAATCTTTTCCTAAACCTAACCAAGTAGTTTTGGTACATACACCTAACCAAACTGCGACCATTTCACAGGTCCGGTACTGCCTAGGCTGAATCGCTGGTCCTCTCCAATGGTCATACATGTTGTTTTGGGAGTAATTTCAGATGGCAATGACAAGTCGAAGAACAGACGTGGCCAATTAACATTGAAAACACATTAGCTCTGAAACAATTGTTTTCAATCAGGAATATTATTTCCAGGAAACAAACGGCTATCTAACAATACAAGCAAGGAGGGGACACATTTTGCAGGAGCAATATGTAGCAACTGCACGAGCAGAAATTAGTACAGCAGACCAAATAGTGACTTGGAGCCAAAGACTGTTTATTAAATAGGTTGAAATATAACATCTGTGCTCATTTCTCCCCCAACCCCTCCTCCACAGATTCTGGGAAGCTTGGGCTGGCTGCAGGAGCACAGGATGAGATCAACATCATAAATTGACAATAACAAGCAACGACAAGTTCTCGACTGTAAGTTGATCAGCTGTTCATAACTGTTGACTGTCTGTCAGTGTAAAGTTAAGCTTGTTCTCTTGAAGGGCATACAAGAAGTTAATCCGGCCAGGAGAAGAATTTTCAAAGGGGGACAGTGTTCAACGAAAGTCCGATAATGTACAATATATACGTCCATATCTCAGTGGAAGAGCTTTGCTGTGCTTTATTGTACCATATATCTCATGATCTATGGCAAAAGGTTTTAAGAACCAGCTACAAAGGTTATTCTTGAAGAAAGGCCTGCAAAATAAGTGTTTTTTTTTCATTTCGTTGTCATATGGATGTTTAAATAAATGGATTATTGTTGTTATTTTGTCTGACCTGACAATCCCATTTAAACTGCTCTATTTTAATATTTTGTACAATGCAATGGTGATGCAACGTCCCACTATGACATAATATATAACACATCATCCACAGTCAAGAAGTGTGGTTTACACTTGTCTTTTCTGACTAAATTATCGAGAAGCACTTGTGACACAGAAAGTGGCAGATTGTGTAGGTGTACAGACTGATGAAAATATAGAAAACTGACTTTAAAAACTGAGGGCAAAACAAAGAGAGGAGAAATTAAAAAATAAAGGCCAACCTTGCGTTTCGAGAAGCTGCCCATGAAGGAGCGGCCCGTCCGCTTGTTGCTGCTGGGATGAGCCTCGTCTGCCGTGTCTGTCCCATCGTCACTTTTACCCTGCCAGCACAGGAGAAGCTTAGCTTAACATTTTTGAGATTTGTGACTGAAAATCTAAAAAAAAGAAATCTGATTAGCTCTTCTCCTATGATCATGACATCTTAAGTTTATGCCACATTTCTCTCATTCATTCTGCTGACTTGTTAATTTCAGGTCTTATTTCTTGTCTGGTAAATCACTTCTCCATAACAGTTTTCTTTGACCCACAGTAAGATTCCAGTTTAATGCGTCTTTGCTTCAGTTTCAAAACTCACTGAGGCAACAATTTGAAGAGAAAAAACTACCATTTATTGAGGGAAAGTAAACCAGCACAAGCTCAGTTTTCTTTCCCTGAGGTGCTCTACCACATATTTATTTATTTTTTTAGCAGGTTAAGTCCAGGACTCCTCGTCTGTATTTACCTTAGAGCCAGTTTTGTCGGTGGGCTTCCCAGTAGGTGGGAGGGCTGCGATGGTGAAGCTGTCTGGGTCTTCTCTGTCTCGGATCTTGGACTCCTTCATCAGGTTGTCCAGCTTTTTCTTGGCCATGTTCTCCACCTGCTTCCTGTTGGCTGATGTCTGGATGAGGGGGGAACAGTAACAGAGAAAGATGATGGTGATTTATGATCATATATGATACTTAACAAGAGGTGAGGTAACTTTGGACAGGTCCTGTCTGGTGGGAGCTGTAGCTCTTTCTGCACTCAGTGCTGTACGTTAAGTAACTTGACTTAATTTTGATATGATTTCCTCTGTTTTTCAATGTTTGTACATTTAATATCTTTGGCTTTTGGATTGTTTGCAAAGCAAGCAATTTTAAGATGTCACCTCTTCTAGAAGCTCTTATTTATTGTTTACCGACTCGTTATCAGTCTAAAAATAAAAAAGATGATGAAGTGACCATGACACAAACAGGTAGTTGAAGGCATAAAGTATTACATTTTAACAACTGCAAAAACTAAATCAACCTGGAGAGTTCAAAAGTATCTACAGAAAGGACTACAAGAATGTGCAAAACTCTCATGAGTTTAGTAAATGACAGACCAAGCAGGAGTATTGTGCTTTAGATCCAGTACTCTTTAGATCCACATATTTGTGTATTTAGTCAATTGCTGTTCTCTAAAGTTTTCCCTCAAAGTAAGTTGCATCAATTTAAAGTATAAACATCTGACTCAATGCACACTGCACATATTCTTGATACGTCATACTGTGAATTTTTACACATTCACTTGTTAATATTTTTCACATTCCTGCACAAAACTGTACAGGTCTGATTTTTTATAATACAGCATATTGTGCACCATTTATATTTCTTTCATATTCTTTTGTTAATTTTCTATTTTCCATTTGTGTTTTGTGAACTGCAGTAGGGCTGGGCGATTGGACGAATATATTGTCTATCGACAATGGGCTGAATCCATCGCCGATTGCTTTTTTTGGCAGATTTTTAGGTTGATTTTTGACATTTTATTTTGCTAATGTCATAGTCTGCAGAGTGACAGCTTCTGCTGTGCACCGTGCTCTCATCCAGCAACACAGTACACACCCACTCAACTGACCATGAGTGTGCTGAGCTGGGTGACGAGTTTTCATGTGGTGAATTAATTTCTTCATTTGATTTATTTTGACCAAACCAGAACTGCTGATTGTTGGAAGAGTGGACAGACGAAGATGGTTTTGGTGAGTGTTACGTGTTTTTCTGTTGAGTTTGAATTAAGTGTGTTTTCCGAGCAGTTAACAAGCCTATTAAGGTCGTCTTCATTCGGTAAAGGAGAAAAATTTGAATTCAGAAGGTGTATGGTTGTATTTCTCCATTTAAAATGGAAAATAAGTGTGAGAACATGTCATTTCTAGACACTGTGAGTTTATTTTGTCTACTGGACATAGTGAACGTACGCAGCATGCGTAACGTAGTAAATTCGTTGCTTGCGCACATCTCCCAGCTGAGACTGGAGGGGGGACGATGACAGGACATCACAGAGGGGACGATGACATCGCCTCGCCGCTTTCACCAAAGTGCTTGCTTATGGGGGAATTGTTTCAATTGTCGGATGTAAACATAATTATTGAGTGTGGTCTAGACCTACTCTATATGTAAAGTGTCTTGAGACAGCTTTGTTGTGAATTGGCGCTATATAAATAAAATTTGATTTGATTTTGATTTGATAATGATCATTTGGAAAATTTTAACATACTGTCCAACTCTAAATTGCAGTACTTGCTTTTTTATTAATTCATTCTTCTTTTCTCTGAATGTGTTGACTGTTAAGCATCAAAACACCCAGACAAATCCCTTAAACATGCATGTGAAAACCTAAATCTGATTCTGGTTTAAGTACATAAAGAAGAAAGAACACACATCGTGCAGGACCCTAAAGGAAGACAAGTTTCATAAGGAGCACAATGATGAAGAAATACATAATGTTACATAATGCAGAACCTCTCAGAGCATTTGATGAATGGCTGCTTTAATGTAATCCATTCCAAATGTGAGAGTATGACAGTAAATGACAACATATGCATGGCGTGTATGCATGGCATCATGAAATATTTTATGCCAAATAATGCATTAAGGGGTCAGTTCACCCAAATTACCTCTCATGGTATCAGCAATCAGAAAATATTTAATTGTATTTCCAGTATTTCCAGTGAAAACATGGTACTTAGAACTAAAACTAGGTGAGAAAATATGTTTTTATAATGTGGGTGAACTGACCCTTTAACTTAATAGGTCCTACACATCATGCAAGATCTGAGAAGAGCTCACATTCCATATGGAACAAAGATGAGGCAATGCTGTACATTATGTGACATAATGCAGAACCTCACACGCTGGTTGATGGATGGACCTTTCAGTAATGTAAGTATTTCCACATGTGAGAGCGTAACAGAGAATGAGACAAAGTGGAATAGATGAAAATGTCACTGAGGGAACACTGCTCATTGCCTTGCTCAGAATAATATGCACATGCTCAGTTCAGCCATAAGGTGGCAGAGTGGATTCATAAACCACTTCAGTTTGTAATCAGGCCACAAGTAACAGCAACAAGCTCCACACGGTTTTATTTCTCTGTGCTCAGAGCAGACGAGTGAAAACTGAATATAAAGGACCAATATTGAGCTTAATGAGGTCAGTGCCTCCATCTGATGCAGGCGATTACATATTTCTTGTAGAATCAATTAATACTACTTTAATTCTGAACAAAGCCTGCTTTATTCTGATAAGTTTGCACACAATATATTGTGCAAAACTCATTTTTAAATAAGAAATCTGGTTGTTTGAGAGGCTTTTCCATCCTAACAGTTGAACATTTAAAAAGATTTTTGCCATGTTTTTGAATAAAATCAGTAGATAAGATTATTTTATCAGTGCATTTGTTCAGTAAACTGCAAAGATGCTCACGCATGCTGCAATGTTTGAACTAAACATATTCATCAGGACTTCATCTCTCGTCAAAGCATTATTTGTGTGAGGTAATAAAAAAAGAGAACTGCATCAACTT
>JAJHUR010000682.1:31938-51563 GCA_027495735.1 Lutjanus campechanus
TCTGAACAAAGCCTGCTTTATTCTGATAAGTTTGCACACAATATATTGTGCAAAACTCATTTTTAAATAAGAAATCTGGTTGTTTGAGAGGCTTTTCCATCCTAACAGTTGAACATTTAAAAAGATTTTTGCCATGTTTTTGAATAAAATCAGTAGATAAGATTATTTTATCAGTGCATTTGTTCAGTAAACTGCAAAGATGCTCACACATGCTGCAATGTTTGAACTAAACATATTCATCAGGACTTCATCTCTCGTCAAAGCATTATTTGTGTGAGGTAATAAAAAAAGAGAACTGCATCAACTTTAGCCTGTCCTAACAATGCTGCTCCTGATGAAAAATCCACTGGCCATGTTGGTGTATTCTATTTTTTCTTTTTCCAGAATCTGCATCAACAATTTGTGACAAACTAAACTGAAAGGCGAAATTCTACCACCTGCTCACCTTTCACAGATGTTTTTCAGAAATGTAGCTAATTATTCTCTGTTCTAACAATTTTAGGACTAACGTCTTAGAACATCGTCAATCCTGCAGCTGGCTGTGAAAGCTGACACCAGCTGAAGGATCCAACAGTACTGATTACTGTTAATGTACTGTTTATGACTGGCATTATCTTCACTAGTTTAAAGGCCTACAAGACAACTATTTGGTTCCTGATAAAGAATTCTTACACAACACATTTGATAAAGCATCTTAAAGATGCAATACTGCAAAGTGTTTAGGGCCCAACCAGAGGTGGAACCAAGTCAGTGGTTTTCAAGTCGCTTCAGTCCTGAGTCAAATCATAAGACAGGCAAGTCCCAAATCAAGTCCCAAGTCCTATACTTTGAGTCCTAAACAAGTCATAATGTGCTCTTCGCCAAATGTAACCATTTTAGCAACAGAGCCTCCACTTACCATTCTTTGTGCAACTTCAAATGTTGTCCGTTTTGCAGACTTCAATTTATTTTTTGTTGAGCACAGCACGTGAATGAAATTAACTGGGGATCAGTAACGTAACATTGGTTCTTCATGCAGCGTTGCTACAAGTCAAACTGAAGCACTTTTCAAGCATTATCAAGCTGTTCCAGCACCTTACTGGCTGATTCCACTGGGCACAGCACATCTGTGCTGCAGATTTGATCCGTCCTCCACAGGGCTGCAGGTCCCACCACAAGCGTTTCAGCAGCAGAGCATTTTATCTGCCTGATTATGTTCACATACGTAGTTAAACAGTTGTTTTTCTCTCTGCCTTTATGCTCGCAAGTCTGCACGGGGGCTTTTATTTTGAAAAATGACCAGATTCTCTGCTTTTTCTTTGTCCGACTTCCTGCCCTCTCGATCTGCTCTGTGTCTGCAGCCTTTGAAGCCGAGCGGAGCGGTGAGCCACTTCTGGGATGTGCTGTGGCACTGCTGGTGGAATCATAAGCATTGTGTAGAAATGGCAGCAATCAGCTGCGGCTTGGTGGCACAGCCACGCTGCAGCCATGCCTGGTGGAATTAAGCCGTTACAGTGCTCTTATATTCCTAATTCATGTCCATATAGTCTAAATGATTTTTTCACTTTTAAATCACATTGAATCAGAGGTTACTGTGCTATAAATGACCAAAACCACGTTTCAGGAGACACACGGAAAACAAAACAAAGTTTAGTGTTTCAAAATGCGTCACTGGTCTGTAAGTAGACTTCATCCAACATGGCTGAGCCAATTCGACTTATTTCATTTCTTTACCTAGAAAGGGAAACTCTCCTCTCAGGTAATGATTTACAATGAAAGTAATGCAATTACAATTTCAAGCAGTTTCAAGCGCTTTATCCAAAATCCAAGCACTTTCCAAATCTTGAAAACACTACATTAAAATTCAAGTGTTTTCACCCGTATGAACCCTGTTGATGGTTCTCTCTTCAAACTTGACTGGATGCTGTCGGATTGGTTGAAACAAAGAGGATCTGGGGAATTAAGTGTTGACTTTATGAGAATGAATATTTTTAACATTAGCTGATTCAGAAAGTGAAGGAAAGTTAATTTGTGGATTCACACTTTTTAAATAACAGACTTTTAAATCTTGGGTAAAGGTATCAACTATTGTTCAAGTCCAAGTGAAGTCACGAGTCATTGGTGTGAAAGTCCAAGTCAAGTTAAAAGTCTGCTTTGATTTATCAAGTAGATCTAAAGCAGTCAGATTTGTTTCTGGAGTCCACACCTCTGGGGCCTTCCACTTTCAACTTTCACAGGCGGGATGAGAAAGTGGAGCACATGAGTGGGTGAGATTTCTGAAGTGGTTGAGAATGAGCTTTTTATACAGTACCTTCCACTTTGAAAGGAGCAAGCAACAGTTGAAGAGAAGAAGAGGGGACAAACAGGAAGAGAGAAGAGGACATGAGAACAAATAGCCACACAGAAAGGAAGAGACAGAAGCACACAGCAGAGATACTACAGGAGATAATAAACATAAGGAACAAAGGCCAGACAGGAGAACACTCAATCACTCAAGTTTAACATGAACCATCAAGAACAGGAAATACATGTGCAATTCACAGTTAATCTGCCGGACATGAGGACACAAAGGCTGCCTCTGGTAGATGGAAGAGAAAAGTGGTGGTGAAGTGGAGGGAAAGACCAAACAGGGTACATACATCTCCATTCATCAGCTTGCAGTCGTCCTCCATTTCATCAGCGCTGTCCTCGTCCGACACGTCTCCCTCTTCTGCATTCTCGTCGATGTTTGGAGGCAGTTTCTTCCCCTGGTGGAAAAAAGAACGAGTCAGTCGAGCTTCACATTAGGAAAACAAACTGCCGCGGCGTTCATTCAATCCATCAGTGTGTAATGAACCTGATGCCATGGGGGTTTAAGACACCAACCATGTGTTATAATCACTACATCCCCAATTTAAGTCTGGCCAGGGATCATTCTCTCAGTTTGTCTCTACTGTGCTGTACGAAATCAAGGCAACTTACACGCTGACCTATTCCTTAAATGAGCTATGCTATTAGTTATTAAGGCAGTTGCGGTAAACCACCATCCTGCTTTGTCACCACGATCAGAACAAAATCCATACTGTCACAGCCACACGTGGGACACTTAAGGCTTGTTCACACTACACACTTTAGCGGTGTGGGACGGCACCATCACTGAACTGCTGCGGCTCACACACGCTGTGGTGTCCACACAGGAGTTTGCAGAATAGTTTGAAGAAAAGAAAAGAGCTTTTTTTCTGAAGGCAATCTGTGATATTCCCCCTTGTTCAGAGAGAAAGGGAGGGATGGATATAGGGAGAAGAGATAAGAGGGAAAGAAAAAAAAACACTTCCCTGCACCTGCTTTTTTTTCCATGTCTGTGACATCCTACACATGTAGACAATGAAACTGTAGTGAGAGGTGTCCTGTTGCTGACATAATGTCGATATCACTGTCAACAGATCATTTTTAATGTGTATTTATTCCAAGAACTGCATGCGTCACTGCAGCTGTGCCTGACACGCATGTGAGCACTGCTCAAGCATGTATGGACTGGTATTACCAGTCCAGTCCGGTCCAGTTGTTGGCTCAATATTAAACCAAACTGAAAATTTTTACATTGGCTTAACTCTAGCGTCCACAGAATGGCTGGCTCTGTATGTGAACTGTCCCCGGGAGGCACCAAATTTCTCCTTAGGCTTTCATGCTGAAAAAGTTTGGGAACGGCAGACTTTTTAATATCATAATAAACTATGGAGACATGTGGTGTCTACCAGCCCTACTTTGCCTATCGTGATCAGTGAGCTGTGTATTCCAAAAGGACTGCCAAAATTCATTCATTCATTCATTCATTCAACATGGCATTGTTTCTGTGGATTTTAGTAAAGTGGCAAGCAATGCATACAAATGTCTGTTTTGTCCACAACCCAAAGATATTCAGTTTCCTGTCATAGAGGACAAAAGAAACCAAAAAACATTTTTTTTCTCTTAAAAATTACTCAAACCGATTAATCAATTATCAAGATAGTTGAAAGTTACTTTTATAATTGATTAATCATTGAAGCGCTAGTCTTGACATTATCTTTGACTAGCAATGCTCCCTGAAACCCAGAGTGGCAAGCTGGATTCAGCAGCAGATAATGTGAGTTGGTTAACCATGTCTACCTGTTACACTAGAAGGACATAATGAGGAAGAGACTCAACAGTTAAGGATGTAGGGGTTCAGCTGTAGGTATTTTGGTGACAAATGGGCCCACTCTCAGTGCCTGAGCCATGGATTTTTCATTAACAAGTGAGTTAGTTTGTCTTGTGGTTAGCAATCATTCTCTATCACAGTTTTGTGGAGGTGGTGGCCTGCAGCAGCACTGTGTGCCTCACACCGCCTGACCCTGGTACCCACAGTGAGCCACAGCACGAGTGTTGCAGGGCAGGAAAGCCAAAGCTTCCCTCATGGCGCTTACATGTTGGTTCCATCACTGACACTCTGCTGACTCTACACACAGGTAGGAGCGCTGGAGTAGCAGCTGGCAGAGCAGTCTTTGTATTGGCAAGTTGCCTTCTCTTTAGTGAAAGCATCTGGTGTCAATAAAGGCTCGTTAACCTCAATACTGCTCCCTCCCCCGTTAACAGAGGGCTGCTGCTGCTGCTTATCAACATGTTGTCCTGCCTCTGCTGGTTTAAGTCATGTGTGAAAGTAACTTTGCTGCAATGGTGTACATCACAAACTCTGCCACAGTGCCAACCTGTACAGATGGTTTAAATGAGATTTGAACATTCAAAATAGCTGCATTAGTTTCAATTTGAGGTAATTTTGGCGTGAAATTAAAGGAAAGGTGATGCTGTGCTGTTTACCACTACAACTACACTGAGACCAACTGAAGTTGTAAGTTTAGGTTTGAGTAGTGGAGAGTTACAAGTTGTCTTCTATATAGTTTTAATTTTCAATCAATTCATTTAGATGTGAGTAAGACTATTAACTAGTTATTTGCATGATATGTGTATATTTTTGTTTCCATGGCCACACCTTAGTTGTTATAAAGTAAATTAAAGTGTTGTTAGAATTGTGGCAATGTTACAATTGTACTTGTTCTCTTATTTAACCACTGACTCAGAGTGCATCATAACAACTGCTTTCTGTGTGAAGTTTGAGCAGCTACATGTGGAGGCTACCCCAGACCATTAGTGGCAATTCTTGTAATTTACAGTCATCATATTCCTACATTTTGGCTGCTTAGTCACTGCTGAACTTTTCTGCCATCTTCTGGAGTCATTATGTACTCATCCTCATGCAGACTGAAGGTCAGGTTTAGTTTTTTAGTTCACAAAACACTGGAGTTTCACAGGAAAACAGCGTTGCAGAATCTCCCAAACAACTGAAGTGAATGGTGACCAGTGGTGGTGTTCTGCAACACTGCTTTCCTGTGAAACTCCAGCAGATAATGACTGAATTTTCATTTTTGGGATAACTATCCCTTTAGAAGTGCAAACCACCATAAAAGCATGAAATCACTCTGCCCCGGCTCATAAACAGCCTGTCATGTTCCTCTATAATGTAGTGTGTTGCCACAGCAACAGCAAATCTGTGTTGTTTGGTTGCGCCAGTGACATGTGAGAAGCAGCATGGAGTTACACATGAGACAACAAAGCAGTTTTTAGGATTTTTTAAGTTGGATAACAAATATCAGAGGTTGAGGGGCTCGAACATTTAGGGGAAGCTCAGAGCAGAACTGCTACTCCTTCACGTCACAAGGAGACAGCTGAGGTGGAAGAGCTGGAAAGTCTTGCTGAGAAGAGGGAAGTCATTCGGCGTGCTGCCACTGCGGCCCGACCTCTGGGATATGGATGGATTGACAACTATCTATAGCTGCAACAATTAATCAATTATTAAATTAATCTGTAACTATTTTGATAATTGATTAAAATTTTGAGTAAATTTTAAGAAAACTTCTTTACTCCTCTATGACAGTAAAGTCAATGTCTTTGTGTTTTGGACACGAGACATTTGGGGATGTCAGCTTGGACTTTGGACAACATTTGATCAACATTTTTACCATTTTTTGACATTTTATGGACCAAACCACTAATCAATTAATAATCTATTAATTGAGAAAATATCGGTGATGAAAATAATCATTAGTTGGAGTCCTGCAACTATTATGATAGACTTTTCAGCTGTTCTCACCCAGGCCTAGAGTGTAACAACATTTTTATCAGCTCAGCGCTCCTCTCAGCTGTCAAGTGAAGCTAACTACCCAGAACTGCTCCTGTCCCGCAGCTATCAACACATTAAACCAGTTATCTGTGGTGAGCTGGACTCAGGATATTGTTTTTCGATGATAACACAGACCAGCATGCCCAGATAATAAGCCAGTGTGCGTTTACTACACACAATCCATCAACAACTTGAGCTTTTGATTCCTTCCTTCAGGTTTAGTTTTTCATTCTTTTCTCCCAAACACGTCATATTCAAACACTTTGTGATCACATCACTTTAATCAGCCCTGTATCTCCTGCCTTTGAAGTCTGTACTGTGAGGTTCAAACGGTTCATAATACGACTGTGAGCTGGGATAATTGCCTGAGGACCGAGTCCTCTCACCAAGGAGAATCAGTCACTTTCTAAAACATCCAAACTTTACCTTGACTAGGATTTTGCCCTTGAGGATTTCTGGCGACGGCAGCCATCCCGACTCGTCGGCTTTGATGTTGGACAGGTCCAATTTGTCCCCCAGGATCTCAATCAGGTACTGGGCCATCTTCTTTTGCTGGGGAACACTGCAGTGGTTCTCTATGGACAGGATGACTGGGTAGCTGAGAGATATTCACACACACGACAGATTGGAGTTAGAGGAGAAGGACAAGAGGACACAGTTTAATTTCTCTGAGAATCTGGATCAGTGGCTCCTTGCAGCAGAGCTCAGAGGGTATTAAAGTCATCATTAAATATTCTGATCTCTATCCTCTTGGAAAATAACTGAAAGGTGTCAGAGTTTTTTTTTTTCCAGCTTACAGATCAAATGTCAGTTAGACATTTGGACTTCTCCTCCTCCGTGGCCCATTTTGTTTTGTTGCGCCAGACAGAAACCAATGCTTTTTGTCAGACCAAAGTTCGGTTGACTGTGGACATGGGGAGGTTAATTTGGTTCTGATCACACTGAAAAGTCCAAAAATCCAGACCAAACAAGACAGGTATGAAAGGGCCCTCTGACTGGTGTTGTCTGATGGATCTTTTAGTCAATCAACCCACCATTTTGCTCCAGTGAGATTTTCTTATTCACACTGAAAATAAATAGTGGGGATTTTTTTGGTTTGTTTAAAAATTAATAAAAGAGAGTCACAAAAAGAGCTTAAACATGTTATTTGTCCTGTCCGTGTGCAGTTTATGTCTATAATACCATCATTTGAATGACTGCATGATGGCAGAGGTTCCAGCTGTGTTTAATGTTATTAGAACCAGACAGACCAGTAGTGGCCTTGTAAATCTCTATCTGTCTTTAATGGTATCAGTGTACATGCTGTCTGAGAGAAAATACAGATTCCTCTCTTTTTTAATTTTTTTTTCTTTATTCAAGTTGTTCTGTTTATGTTTTTATGTATATGTCTAGTTATTTACAATTATTATTACAAACCAGGGAAAGTTTGCTGTTTCAGTGCCCTGATTTTAAGGTGTGGAATTTGGATTTATAAATAAAGAATATCGGCCAGTATATCGATATGAGACCCAATCAGGCCCCAGAAACTGAGTACTGGTTGGGCTCTAAATATTATACAACTCTTCCAAATATAACCTCAGCATTTACTACTAAAACGCAGTTGCAGCTATCTAATGCAGTAAAATATTTGATTTACCTGTCCGTCATATAGGCCTCGTGTTAATCCTTGTACCCAGTTCATTTAGTAATTAATAAGTCAGTTACTTTGAAAACAAAGAATTTCAAAAAAAGATGTATTTTTTTATTTGTCTGTTTATTAAAGTAGCCCCTGGCCTCCTGTCATCTTGTAAAAGTGGCGCCTGGCTAAAGCGAGTTGAGTATCCCTGCCCTTGTGCCATCATGAGGTTGACACATGTGGTTCAGAGTGAGGCTATTATATGGATTGCATCATGCAATTTACTGCAGATAGTAAAGGTACCAAGAGAAAAGAAGATTCCCTGGCTTTTCTCCTACTGCACCACAAGATTGACTTTTTAGTTCTTGATTGAAATATCTTCTTGGTGCAGGGTAATACTGAGTGACAGTGTTGTTTTTGGCTTAAAATGTTCCTCCAGCCACCTAAAACTAGCTAGTGCAGAGCTGTCTGCTCCACTGAACTCTGTGGCTGTGTATCATTGCTATTTTTTGCTGTTGTGAAAAAAAACATCTCCACAGAAAATGGAATCGATCATTTGATTCCAGCTCCAAAATGAATCTGGGAGACCTCCAGTTTTAGGTTATTTTAATTGTCTTTAGCCTGACTTGTAGCTGATGACTAGCTTTTCACATTCAGCACCAACTCTGCTGTGAAGACTACAAGTAGACTCCTTAGTAACATTACAGAAAGAGGGGCTATCATTTATTTTCTGTGGCAGAAAACAGCACACAGCCTTTCAGTAAATTTGATACTAACAAGCGTAATGCAACTACCCCCATCACACCAGGAAAAATGCACTTCAACAATAAAACCCACTAGGACTGTATAACAGACACATGCCATCCACAAGACAACCTTTCTTTAAAGGGAAAGGCTCGGCCAGTAACACACAGGTGCAGTTATTTAAGACAAATATTAAAAATATTCCACTACAAGCAAAAGTTTTGCCTACTAAACCTTAGTTAAGAAGGCTGCTTTAATACAGTAAATGTCCAAATCCCTGTTAGTTTTAATTGATTTTTATTAAATAGGCCTACATTTTCCATTTTGGACAAGTCAGTTTGGTTGTTTGGCAACTAAAACATTTCTGCTACTTACCATGAAGGACAATGTTTAGCCCTGCTTTGCCCAGTGATGCCCAAAATAAAGTGCCTACCCGGCTTTAAGAGAAAATAACTTATGTATTTGTCTAGCACTGATGCTGAGAAGAGAAGCTGATGCTCGACATCAGCTAATGAGGATCCTAATAAAATCTTAAAGCTTCCACAGTTATATTTGCAGAGCACCACTCTTTAAAGCTGTTATAACAGCAGATTTAAAGGTCAGAATGGTTCAGTAAAACATCTTTTCTCATGGAAAGCCACTTAAAAAGACTGAATTAGCCGAAACATCAACACCACCTCAAATGTCCTCTGCAAATGATGTTTTGGTATCACTTCAGAAGACTCTATGGATGAAAACTTTTTAAATGAGTACGTCTGGATCAACATCAACATTTTGATCAATATTTTCTATTAGGGTGAAGGAGCTGTGGTGCAGCATGTAAAACAAGTCTTAAAAAGGAACTACATTCAAGTTATATGGAGGCTTTCGTCCCATTTTTGTCCCCCGTCGGCCCTCTGCGGAGCCTGTTTTTATTCGCCGTCCTGGAAAATCTGATCGCTCTTTGATGTTGAATGCAGCCTTTCACCCTGCTCCTTTTTAGCCAATTATCTGTGGAATATGGTGTCCACAATTATGTTTTCAAATACACACAGTGAGGGTGAACATGCACACAAAGCGAGTGTTTCTCCCTCATTTAACATGAAGAGACAGGATCTAAAAATAGAGATTCTCCTCGCTTCCTCCAGACTGCGTGCATGTCGATGGGATTATCACCTTCTGATGCACATTCTGTGAGGAGGACGTCTGCGTGTACGCTTCCATTGTGTGCGTCTCTGTATCTGCACAGGTGTGAGGGGGATTTTAGGTTGAATTTGTACGGATGTTATCCGTGTATGAAATGAGCATATAGACAGGTGAAAAACAAATTACACATTCTTGAGAAAAACATATTTTTAGGGGGTTTTGATTTGTGCTCTTACTAGCTGAGAAAATATATTTTAAAGGATCAGAAGTCTTGGCTATTAAACCTTGTAACAGGCAGACCTACTGGTGATTATATTTTTTGATTAAATTTAGACGTTAAATGTGTCAGATGGAAAATCTGAGTTGACATTTCACAGCATAGTTGTAGTGAGCCGATATTCTATTTTTTTAAAGTGTCTCAGAGTCTCTTAATGTTAATCAAAATACACATTTTTAAACCATAATTCTTATTTAGCTTTGATTTAGAAGGGCTGCAGGGTTGACATGTTATGGTTGAGACACATTTGATAGAAATATTATTTCAGGAATCTGTTGAAAAACAGAAAGTTTACCAGTGCTTGAGCAGTATTCCTGCCTTTATTAAAGCAGGAAGTGAGACAGAGGTCCTTATGGTATAGCTACGCCTTTTTATGTCTGATTAAATTGTTTCTGTAAAAATCTGACAGAGTTGAAGGAAATGTGGAGCACAAATTTAAAGGGCCAACATTTTCATAAAAGATTTTAAAACCAAGATGGTTATAATAGCACATTTTATACCAATGCTATCAGTAGGTATTGTTAGTTTTAGACTTTGAAGGCTTTTAACACATTTTTAAATTGTTTGAAGTTGTGAATTCTCGTCTGGGACGAGGCTGTTTTCTGACACAGAGCAAGTTTAGAAATTAAAAACCAAAAACATTTAATAAATTACATATTACCAATCAAAAGCTTAAACACAATTCTCATTTACAGTGTTTTCTTCATTTTTTTAAGAAACAGTTCAGATTATACAACAGTGTGCAAAGCTATCATCAAAGCAAAAGGTGGATACTTTGAAGAATCTAAACTATATTTATTTTTTAAATATCTTTTGCACACTTTGTGCATGAGAGAAGACTATGGGTCGGCAATAAAAAGCAAAAAAGACTTTCATAAAATCATAAAATGTCTTCTGGACTCACAAAAAGAGCTATCACATCACTGATTTCATGTGAGAGCCTTTGTTTTTTAAGAATCTAAAATATAAAACATATTGTTTGTTTTCACATTTTTTTAAATAATAATTAATAATAATAATTCCATACAATTCCATATTTCACAGCTTCTGGTATTCATGTCTACTGTAGCAAAAAAATAAATAATAATTTTAAAGATTTATTTCGATAGGACACAATTTGTCCCATTTCAAGAATGGGTGAAATAAATGAGTCAGGAAACATAAATGCAGCCTCCAGGACTCACTGAGTAGTTTGATGAGGATGAAAATTATGTATGCTACTGTATGTGGTGATAAAAATATCCTGCTTGATCTTCTTTAAAAAATGAAGGCAACTTTTTTGCATCAGATTATTATGTAGATCAAACGCAACGATGGTCTATTAGGAAAAGCCTCTACAACCACACTCATCATAACATGTTTGGGATGTAAAGAAGCTTTCAGACGTGTTAAACCCAGCCAAGCCTGCAATTGTGTTCCATGCCTCATTTCTCCCGTTTTTCTTCATGGTTTTACAATCCAGCAGCCTGTGTAATGCAACAGTGTAATGTGTACTGACAGCAAACACGTCCGTATACTGCTGAGGTTATTTTCCACATGCCTATTATAGCTGTACGCACACATGCTTTATAGTTTGTCAGCTGCCATCAACAGAAAGATGATGAAACATGAATGTGGTCTATTGGAGCGTTCTCACTGACTGAATGTGTGATCCAGTGGGTGAAATAAATAATAAGTGTGTGGTGTAAACATACTCATTTTTGACAAAGGCATATTTGTTGATAGTCTCGATCACGTCTTTGAAGAGGATCTTGGAGGTGAGGGTGTAGCCGTGGTGGACGATGGGCTCACCGTCCTGACCGTCCCAACAGTCCACTGTGGACAGGAAAGACATAATAATGATGTGTTAAACAGTTACCTAAAACCAAACAGAGCTGCATTGTTGTCCAAAAACTATTAAAACACATCAGTGAGCCACACTGTTGCACTGGCTGATGTGTTCCTTCATTGCCTGAACAGGCACTGATTCTAATTTTGACTCAATTCACTCTTTCTCCGTCCTCCTTAGTTACTGTTGCTACGCCTGTCAAGCCATTCTCACACTGCAGATACTCTGCTTACAGTGATAACAGTGGCAGATTCAACATCAGAATTGTGAGTAACTGTTGAAACATGCTTCTCATTTCTAACTGATGACCATGGATTTTGTTGGTAAAAATGACAATTCTTGCTAGCAGATTTCAAAAGTGGCTAATGTAAGCTAATGCTAATGCTTGAACTCCATGAGTCAGCTGTGAAGTGTCTCCAGCTGACTTTAATGTTTCCATCTGACATGTTTTCAAACAAAAAACCTGTGAAAGTGTATTAAATATGTAAAGTTACTTTACGGCTGTGTACATGATATAATGTTAATGCTAAAAGGCAGAGGCTAAAGCTAGCTTACATCACAGTGGTGAAATATGACACATAAGTATATGAGGACAGAAATACACCAGCAGACCTTGAGATGGTCACCCAGCCAGACCAGCCGGGCCATGATCACCCCAGGAAGATAGTTAGTATAAGAGCTAAGCTAACCTGACTTAGACCTGAGACAGCCAGCCAGACAGATGTATTGTCATTGGCCACTTTGATTCTGCTCCAACCCACAGCCTCCTCCTTGAACCAGCCTTATAACAAATCCAGATGTAGTGCTATCTAACAAGTTACACTGGAGGTAAAGTTACTGTGGCTAGTAAGTGAGTGTTACATGCTAACATTCACAGCTTACATTAAAGTAGATAAAGACAAAGTTTAATCTATTCCCCAAACATGGTGCTGCAGGGGAGGCTTGGTGAATGGTCATTTCCCCATACATTGTCCACAGCCTCTGCAACATCACTCAAAGGAATTCTGAGGACCACAGTGTGGTGACTCTGGCCATCGTCATCTTGGCAGTGTCTGGGCCGGAGTTAACCAGCCCAGGCAGGTGAAGCAATGGGTGGAGCTGAGGCAGCTAGCAGTAACTCACCTGTCACTCAAACTGGTCATGCCTTAATTATGCATAAATTTAAGCCTTAATGTAAGTGATATGGGTGAGTTATATAGAAGTTCAGTCCCTGTACAGATACAGGGGAACATTACCTATATAAGAACCTTTTGTGTACCAGGCTGTAAACATGGCTTCAATATGGGAGTCTATAGGTACTGACTCACCTTTGGAGCAGCTTTAAGTGACCATTAGAGAAATTTGTGTTGACTTCATTGTTCATCTCCAGAGGTTATCACTTGTTCTTCCTCCACTACTCTGGAGGGCACCAAATATGGATTAATCCACGGCTGAAAATAGTCCCCATATTACTATCAAACTACATTTACATCCTCAGTAGGAACCAGTGGGCTTGGAGCTGAGAGCCACAGACAGGGTGCAATATCAGAAAGTAATGAGAGAACATATTGCTGGTTTTGGTCATTCATGAGATTTGTTTTACAAATCTAGAATGCCAGTTATCCCACAAGCCTGAATAATATTTGTTCCTCGAGGAACTATTCAGAAAAGTACAGATGGGAATAAATATGACAGCAGAAGCATAGTTACAAGCAATCCCTCTTTCTCCTGCGTCCAGCAGGTGCCATGGAGACAATAATGCACACAAATTAATAACCTGTGCCATCAAATTAATGGTCACTGTTACAACATGCCACATGTGGCCACAGAGCACTAGAGGATATAAACAATGAGACAGTCAGCAGATTAACTACAGGGTTTTGTTTTTGTTTGTGTTTTTTACAACGAGCTAACTGATAGAATAGACTGAACGTCTAATTAGAAACACACATTTAATTTCTACTTGTTTTGATATTTGTGTGAATCTAGTACAAGAGATGACAAAGCAGAGGAGTTTTGGAGGAGGAAATAGTGTGAATGTGCTGAGGAAAAGTGTCCAAGAGAGCTAAATGCAGCACAACAACAAAACATCTTGAAGAAAATATAAATATAAAGGATTGTCGTTGCTCAGCCCCCATGTGAAACATGGACTAAATGAAACCCAAACCCTAGCATTCTGAACTCAGAAATTCCAACTTCACAGTTCAGGTGAACGCACCATGACACACGAGAACTGCAGGGAGATGAAGAGGGAGATGAGATAGAGGAGAGGAGCTGATCTGTCGCTGTTACTGCAGCACAGGTCATACACTCCATGTGGCAAACAAAGTTTTTATATCATGTTAACACTGTCAGTATTATTTTTTTATACTCTCTCTTGCATTCTCACTGCTGCAAGTCTGCGTCTCAGGATTGAACGATGCTCGCTCACATTCATCAGTTGCAAATGTATCTGTTCAGTTCCCCACAAACACGAGAATGTTCAATGAATGACGCTCTTTAACGCGTCAATGCACAACACTGGTGATTGGCGTGTGCGTCTGTGTGTACACATGGAAATTACTTGAATAAAATGGTGCAGAAGCCCAGTCCTATTGCACAGGCAAAGCTGACTGAATGCCTTCGGCGCACTTTGGATAGAAAATGTTCTATCGCTTCTGATGAGCAGGTTGACATCCCTCGGCCTTCAATGTATGCATGAATGTTGACATGTTGATGTGTTGTAAAGCACTTTGAATAGAAAAATGCTACATGACTGCAGTCATTTGACCATTTACATGCATATGACTCAAAACAGCACAACAACTTCCTTTCAAAAAATGATATTTTTAACCAAACTGTGACTTTAAGTGTGTGTGTGTGTGTGTGCGTGTGTGTGTGTGTACTGTATATGTCTACATCAGTGTGTTATGCATGTTCATGCTGACCTTCCACACAGCGGCAGCCGGCCTGCAGCACCCAGGCGTACATGTCCACTCTGGACTGTGACATCAGCTGGTCACCCATCAGGTAGGTGTTGTGTGAGGAGGCGATGAAGTAGTTGCACAGCGGCTGGTTCATGTCTTGGGTCACGTTGTAGTGTTCTGGGTTGAAAATGTCCCCTGCTGGGCTGCGCATGTAATTTGTAAAACCTGGAACCAAGTTAAACAAATGGCTTTTTACTACAGTGTCTATACAACTTTTAACAAAAAAATACTGTTAAATATTTCCCAAAGGGAAAATGTTTCAAGATAAATTTGAATAAAACATCGTCCCATATGAATTAGGAATCTAACTATTCAAGCCCAACACTGATTCAGTTTTCACTCTTTCATTTCATTTAAGACTCAAATCCTTTACCTACAAACAAGCAGTTACAGTAGAAAAAGACCAAAGACTTTTCTGTGGACATACCCGTTTAATCCCAAATTTTTCCTTGCAAAATAAGTGCATGCATTTTACTCCTTATACCTACCTAACACATAATATGTATGAATTTTTTCATTTCATGTTGGTTATGTTAGTGAAAATGTAGGTTTTATACTCTGCAACAATTGTTGCCGGTGGGAAAATGCATAGTCTAAATTTACACAAATTCTTAAATTTAAATATAGAAAATAACATAATATGTGTAGCATATTTTAACTAGGCATGGTTACAAAGTGTGTTCAGAATTATATTAGATATATAAAAATACCATGGCAATGCATATGAAGGGAACTAACAATGACAACAGTGCAATTACTGTATTTCACGGTCTTATAAAACAGCTCAAAGGCTTATTGGTTAGATTTCACTCTCCATTAAAAATGTCGAAGCACTTAATGTGGAGTGGTACATCACACTTCTCATCACTTTGGGGTTCTTTTAATTCTAAAAGATCCAAAACCTCTGTTTTGTAAGAAAAACAGAGAATTAAGAGCCAAAACCTTTGACACCTAGCATAACACTGTGACTATGTGTTATGCTAGCGGCAACAATTGTTGCCATGCTCACATTTACTCATCTTATGATCAAAAGATGCATGTAGGCATATATTTCTCATTATATATCAGTAGTAAACCCTTTAAAGAATATATGTACAAAATATTTCAGTTATATCTATTAATTAAGGTATTTTACTGACTTCCTCTTTTACAAGTTTGAGGCAGACAGCTCCTTCCAGAGGTGCAGGCAGGAAGTAAAGAGGCCTAGTCATGTGACTATTCACACTAGTTACATGACATTGATACAATTTAGAGGAGACAGCCTATTCTTTTATTTCAAAACTTGCATTAGCTGCCCAAAGCCAAAACAATGCTTTTAGAGCTTCCAGAAGTAAAAGAAAATGACCTGCTGTATCTATACATGACAGTCTGTACTGTTTTCAATGACACTGATGTCACTGCTTATAAAACAGAACACACAAAGCATTGTGCACTTTGCACATTGCAGCTGTGAACATGCTCTTACTGTGAGTCTCTTTGGACAAAAGCACCAGCCAAATGAATGAAACGTAATGAAATATTCAGAGAGCGATAATAAAAAAAGGCAACTAACACCTTGGACAGATACACAGCAGAACAAGGGCTGCAACAACTTCCATCTGCAAATTCTGACCTTGCAGGCAAACATTTTCACAACACACTGCTTCTCTAGAGGAAAACTAACAGCATTCAGCTGTGCTCCAAACACAAGAGAGATTGATGCTTGAAATTAAAGTGGACTTACCATCGATTCCCAAAACTGCTTGCTTCTGGTTCTCAGAGCACGGCTCGAATTTGTTGATAATCTCCAAGCAATGGTCCTTGGTCACCTTGGTCATCTATAAATGAAAGAAATCATGTCAAACAACATCACTATGAATGTGCTAAAATGAACACTAATACTTGTATTCCTTATAAATAAAATCCAGTGGGAATTGATGAGGATAATTAAAGGATAATCCAGTTAGGACAGCTCCCTTACATGTCATTTTTCTGTCCATCCTGGCTGCAGAATCACACTGTTTGTCTGGTAACTGCTCTTTAAAGCCCTCTGATTGGTTGATCAGATCCCATCTCTGTTAATCGATCAAAGTGGGTGAGGCAGTACCAGGACTCTCTCATACTGTGGCAGTGTGTTTGTGACCGTTTAAACCACATAACAGAACAAAGCTTTGCCAAGGCAAACTGCTGAGACATTATTTCCACAGAGCTGATTTCCATTTGAGAAAAATGTTTTTAATCCCACTTCTGAAAGACTAAGCAGGGTGTCTAAAAATTGTGTTAAATAGGGAACACTTGCTACCCATCATCATAATCCAGATGAGAGAATACTGCATGGAGAGCAAACCCAGACACACACACACACACACACAGAGGTTAGTCCATAACCACTGTTACTGTGGACTGACATTAAAAAGCTTTGTGAGCAGCACAGAGCTCACAGGCTGCTGTCAGCTCTCTTAACACTGACACACTTAGAGCACTCTGTGTCTGTGTGTGTCTGTCTCTGTGTGTGTGTCTAAGAGCTGTTCTGAATATGAACAAAAAAAAAGTGAGACATCCAAATACTAAACTTTCTGTTCTCTGCAGATTTATATAAACCCATATCTTCAAACCATCACTTTAAAAATCAATTAAAAATGTATTTTTCATTTAAAAAAAAAAATATTTTAGTGTATTTTTTGTTGCAGATAAGATCATAATTTGTGGAAACACTTTCTATTAAGGTGTTTGCGATAAGTGTTAGTTGATAGGTAATAAGGCTCATAAGATGACATTAATATGTGTTAACAGTAGCATAATAAACTTGTTTGTTATACAATAAGACATTTATAAGCACTTATAAGAAACTTGTTAACAAAGCTTGTTAAAGATAATTAATCCTTTATTAACGGTTAACTAACGCATTTTGAGGGTATCGGATCCTAAGTGTGAACAAAGCTTATTATAGTAATGTAAACCTTTATTATGCACTTAATAATAGTTAACTATTATAATTATTTTCAGGCTCTTGCCTTTTGTGACCAGTGAGACCTATAGAGAGAAAGGAGGGAGGGGGGTAAGAGGGTATGTTCCCAGCTGGGTTCTAACCTTATTGTTATAATCTGACAATGTTTATTATGCCACTATACTATTTATATAGTATTACTGACACATATTAACATAAATAAGCATCTTAAAAGGGTCTGATTACCTATTAACACTTTAATACAAAGTGTTACCCAATTTACTCCTGAAAACACTGAACTGATCAACATTGCTGTTGACAAAAAAAAACAGTGACTGCACATACCAGTACTCTATGCTGTATTGTATTATGTGACTGAAGTTGAAAAAACAATATTGCTGTAAACAAAACAAAATAAATAAATAAATAAATAAATATTTTCCTCGACTGCTGAGTTTTCATTTGAAACAGACTATCATTACAGGCTGCTTTTTTTTGTTTGTTTACCAATCTCCCCTGTTATTCGGTTTCACTATGATAAAATAAACTTCACTGATCCCACACTGAGAAAATTCACTACCTTTTGTTTATCATGTTTAGCATGCTAACGCTTTCTAACTAACACAAAGTACAGCTGAGGATGATGGGAAAGCCATTAGCTTTGACAGATTAGTATTAGAGAGACAGTACAGCCTGGACGGAAGTGGCAGACAGAACAACACGCAGATTCACCTGAAGCCATGCAGCTAAGATGAAATTGTGTGCATATATTCTCTTCTCTTGTGGTGTTGTATATTTGATAGTTGCTGTTCTGATACACCCAGAGTCATTGGAGTAAGCATATATATATTTAAGTAATTAAATTAATATCATAAAAGTATGACTAATGGCTTTCACTGATGACTCGGAGTTGACGAGGAAAATCTTTAGACGGGAGCAGCCCTAGTCTATATCAATGAAATTAAATTGATAATCATTTTGGTCAGAAGGGGGTTCATTAATAATAAATTAAAAGGGTTTTTGTATATCTATTAGATTTTTACCAATATTGACAGCTGATAAATTACTAATCTAATAGTTAGTTGCAGGGTTGTCATAAGTCTGTGTACAAATTTGGTCAAACTAACTTTGTGTTCTCCTCACTTCTGGAACCAAACCTTAAGCCTTCATAGCATCATTTAATTTGGACTGCGCGGGAGGAGATACTGGATATTGTCTGCCTTAACACATTTCAGTCTGTCAGTTTCAGAGGAATACAATAAGACGCACAGTTAACAGCAACACACACTTGAATACACAAACTAATGTGTTTCACATCCTCTTATTTCTTATTTGAGGCACAAACAAACAGATAGCACCAAAGTCTGTAGTTAATGATAGCAGCAGAGACAACTCTGCTGCATCTCCGCATCACTTCAAACAAATCGCTTCACACAACTGCTTCCACCACTCTCCGGTAACAGGAGAAGGAAAGCTATCTTATTCACAGCGCCTGAACTGAACGCTGAGTATAATTAGAGGAAAATACAGTCTGCCTGAGAGGAGCTGACGTGTAGCTATCCAAACAGAGCTTTCTGCTTTTAAAAATGACTGCTTTAACACATTAGAATAGCCAGCCAGAGTGCAAATTAGCTGAAGGGGCATACACTGGGTGTTTAAAAGAAAAACGAGCCGTTATGCTCATTTGCTGGTTTTTCTTTTTCAAGCGATGGTATGGTATCATTAGCAAGGAGATGTACTTCATCCAAGAACCCTTTAGAACTGCTTCTCAAGTGCTGTGATGGTACTAATGCTAATGTCCCTGTAGGGTCCTCGCTGTCTACATTTTCCTGCATTAAGCACCACTTTAGGGGCCAAGTGGCTACTTGGTTAAGCTTTTGACCTCCCACAATCACAGAAGCTTAAAAAACAAGGAGCCCTAGGGGTATTGAACCAACAAAACTGTGAGAAAGAGCAAAAACAGAAAAGAAGACAAACTTCTGAAAAGTTCCTTAGCAGTTTACGAGGGGCTGCT
>JAJHUR010000684.1:0-18916 GCA_027495735.1 Lutjanus campechanus
GCCTCTCAAGCATGAAACAAAGTTAGCTGGCCAGCTATACTGAGGAAGCTAACCAGTCAATGTGCTCTTCTCCAACCAAATTTTCATTGGTCAGGCAGTCACTGTTATTACTTTAAGAATTACAGAAATGCTCCATACTCCTGCAGAAAATGCAGACCCAATGTATTTTATTTTTGAGTGATATTTAAGTCTTTCTTCTGAACATTTACTCAGCCCCAAACTAATGGACCACTATGTCAAAGTAGCAGCACAAATTGGTTCATCAGCCCCCAGCCTCAGAGGACCAGACTGCTGAGTGGATAAAAAGTTTATTTTTGATGACAGCGTGTGTGTGCATTATATTTCGCCGGACTGCTTCATCAGTGAGGGCCGGTAACTGTTAAAGCTCAATGATAGATTGATACCAGCTGCCTGTGACCTGACTTCAAACTCTAGAGTTGTAAGTTTTGCCTTGTTTTATGTTGTTTCAGTGATTCATTCATAGGTTATCCTGTTGAATTAAGCATTATCATATTATTGCTAATGTGGTTATTCACACAGGCTGGGGTGATGTTGGATTAATGAAAACAAACACCAATGGGTGCTGCCACCAATGCAACCATCTTGGGTTTGCCTAACTGGGAATATTTAATAAAAAATAAAAAATAAATGGGACACAGAGATATAACATTAGTGCAGTGACCAGCAGCATCAGCTTCTTTTTATTTTCTCATGTCAACAACAGAACTTTGACAACAAGTCCTGGCTTAAGGCAACTCTGAGGGGACACACTACCACAAATACAGAAATTAATTTAATTATTAATTTATTTAAAGCACAATGTTATGAAAGTAAAGGACTCAGTAGTTGCTTACTGTCAGCCATCGGTGATGTCATCCATCAGCCCAACCCTACTTGTGACATTACCTCTCAGTGATGATGTGTGTACTGTATTGAGCTTTCTGACAGTGTCCTTGACTGACCACATAATGTGTCACGTAAGTAATTTACTGAAGTATACTCAAAGGAACATGACATTTCAACTTGTATGCAGAATCTATGACTTGTTCGGAAGTTTTACTTGAACAGACTTTTGTGTTGTCAGTCAGAAAATGAGTCGCTGCCCAGAGCACTGACTCTAAATTTTAACTTTCAAAATTAACTCATGACCCTGCAGATGATATAAAATCATGATATGTTAATTAAAGAAACTTGTGTATTCTGGCTTTGATTGCTGTGCACAGTTGCTGTTGATTAAAGCCCGTCTTTATGACCTATGAAAGGTCAAGGGGTCAACACAGAGGAAGGGAGTGTCTAAGTTCAGCCAGATGTTGTTTATTTTATTGTGTCACAGCAATGTCATGTCATTCATTACACGCCTCTGTGGTCGTGGACAGATGAGTGTCTTCAGACCGTAGCCACACCCAGGGATAAGGCTAATTGCTGCTCTACTGCCATTGTCTTTAAAGCCCCATTTTGTGGCTGCCGTGCTAACTGGTGCAGCAACAAGGGACACATGGATGCACGCTGGCAGTGCCCTTCATGTGGTGGGTACCAGTTTTGTTTCTGATTATGGAACATGATTTTGTTTTTTCCTTCTCTCATCTTGTGTTTTTCTAGCTGTCTCTCTTTGTGCCTGGTCTGTTTTAACTGCTTGGGTTTGGCTCTCCCTGGGCGGTGCTGTGTCCCCAGTGCCGGCATGGAGCTTGTCTCTGCCTCACTGGTGCCCACATTAGGGAAAAACTTTCCCTAACCACTGAACCCACCCAGAACCTTTCTGCCTCAAACTCCTTTTCCCCTCAGTGACTGACTTTCATTCAGGGCGCGCAGAAAACTTGCAGCCAAATAATAATCGAAGGGGTGAGCCTAAAATTCAACCGTAAGAATAGTGCAGCAATATCACCTCAAGGTACGATGATTGACATTTTTAAACAACAATATATCATTCAAAAGAATTCCCATTAAATGTGTTTGGCTCCATGTGGTTAGCATTGCAAAATAGGAATTATCTGCTCCGTCTGGCTGTGTTTGATGGTGCATATTCCCCCCAGGACTGAGCCTGTGAGAACTTCTTGTCTAGATACTCATCACTTTAATGTGTAAAATGTTTCTGACAGATGCTCCAGTAAAAGTCCAGTGCCATCAACTCATTCTCTCTCTTGTGCTCTCCCCATAGACAAATCTCAGAGCCAGTTTGTGTAGAGAGAGCTCAAATCCTTGACCTGCCACCTTCGTGGGACCTCTCCTGGTGGAGTGAAGTGTAGTAATCTGACCAGCGCACTCCTCGCAGAGACAGTCAAGTCCCCTCTGTTGTGCTATTATCAGCTGAGTGTTATTACCCCTCTTTGCACAGGAAAATATGCCTTGATTTCCATCGACCCGTCCCCGAATCAATGCTTTTAAAAATCTGAGACACCTTTTACTTAAGAGCAAAAGCATGCATTTTATGTTTTGACATGGTCATATTGATTGGGGTGGTGGGGGAGATGGGTGGAGTGGGAAGGAAAGGGGGTGTGGTGGGGGAGTGTTGACCTCTCTCTCATTCTTTCTCTCCTCCAATCTCTGCACATCTCTCTTTTGCGCTCTCAGTCGCTGCCAGTGTCTGGTAACACTGCCATCCTTAATGGCTTTCCTGTGCTCCATCTATGTCCCCCCCCAACCCCACCTCCCCACTCAGCCCTCTCTCTCTTGCTTGCATCCCCTCCCTGCCCTTCCTCCCCACTCTCTTCTCTTCGGAGCCCCCCCACCCCCCCACCCCAGCACTGTGCACTTTTTTCCCCCCACTAATCAATACTCAGAGCTCCCCCCTGTCCACACCCCACGTCACTCACATTTGGCTCGCTGATAAATTATGGATGGGGGCCTCTCACATCACATCTAAAATTTCTATTGTGTTTGTCAATGGATGATCGATACTTCACCTCGCCTCATCCTCAAAGCTCCTCCGTGCCTCTGCTCTCTGTCCACTTTCATCCCCTGTCTCTTCTACCATTTTTTGTTTGTTTATGATTTTGGTTTTGCTAGAAGTGCTTCGGGTGCTGGAGGTCTCCAGAGCTGCAACTAACAAAAAAGTAATCATCAAATAAACGCATCCGCCCTGCTTTCTCTTACCTCGCCTCCTCGCTCTGACACTTTAATCCCTTACCTTGCCTTTTCTCCCACTCTTCTCCTTTCCAAAATGTCGTTAACATGTGTCGACACTGGCTTCAGAGAAAACACCAGAGTTTGAAATCTGTGGCTTGATGCCACTTTGTGGATGTGTACCTGCGTTTTGACAAAACCACATAGGCCTCCATCTTCCATTCTCATTGGAAGCCTTTGTCCACCCCCACATTCTGAGAGCTGTGAAGGCAAATCAACACTTGGGTGGATGTTTGAAGTGAATATGAAGAACGAGAGGGACTATCAGCAGACAAACATGCCCTTAGCTGTCATTCCTGACTGGACTTTATTTAGCTGTCAGTGTTTTCTCTTTAATGTATATACTGTATGTAGACACTCTTAACCTTCACCATTAAAAGCAAAGGAGAACCCACACACCCGTACACTTTCACACGCACTAACATCCACAGCTTTTGTTTCTCACACTTTATACCCTCAACTCTCTCACTTTCTCCCTCTCTCACACACACACAGACCATGCAGGGTCAGAGCGGTGCTGGGGGTGTAATTTAAGTGGCGTTGGGCTTATCACAGCCTAAGGTTCAGCTGTGATCTCTGGCCCTGAGCAGCACCTGCTCCTCACACCAGATCTCACCTCCCACCTGCTGACGAGAGAAACTATGCTGCCTAATAACTTCAGCGGCGGCTCCCTGCCTCCTTTTCCATGACCACTTAACCCCTGACGCGGCCTTTTAAGTGAAGGTCTGGTATGTGTCTGCCAGCCTCAGCTTGGCAGCCAAGCCTTTGTGCCATTACCTTAAGTAACATGCAATCTCCTGTCAGCAGTGAGGCAAGAAACTACTTCAAACTGCTGCTCTTGAGAAGAGTAGTTGGCCAATTTCATTTTCTGCCCTTTTTTAAAGCTATTACAAGATACTTTCATATTGTGTTGATTTTGGTGGCCTTTGTGGACAAAAGTGGTTGTGTTTCCTCCACCATAACCACAAAATATAATGTCAAAAATAAAATTATCTAAAGAAAAATCTCCTGCTTCTTTTTAATCGTACAACTCACTCTGAGTTTGCATGGGAAAATGTAAACACATGCTAGTTTCATCTGATTTAAAGGAGAATCCAGCCCAGTGGCAGGCATTAAGAATAACTGTATAGAAAAAGACAGTCTTCGCTCGTGTGCTTATGTAGGTTAGATACAGGCATCAGTGTTAAACTGAAACTGATTCATAAGCAGGTAAAAACTCCTTGTAGTAGCTTGAAGGTATTTGGGAGGCAGGGAAGTTACAGCAGCAACAATACTAGCAAGCAACAAGAGCTAAACTTGCAGCAGACTAATTCCAGTCAGAAAGAAATGCTGTTGCTTTTACTGTTAAAAAAAAGTTGAGAAAACTCAGAATTTCAAGGCAACTGTCTCAAAATTTGTGAGTTTGCAGTCTAGCTCTTAAGTTTTGAAATAAAGTAAAATACTATCAATCACTAATTTTGCTGACCTTTTTTAAGATAATTTATTGAGCTTAAGAAACCCTAAAAAATCTTAATTTCAAAAGTTGTTCACAGTGAGCTGTGAACCTGATTTATTATTACTTAGGTGCTTGAAAACTAAATAGTTGCAATTGAAAATATTAAATAATTAACCATTTTTCACTGTAATGAGCTTATTCAGCAATTTGTGAAATATTTTTGTTTTGCTCTATCTCTGTGTCTCTGTAAAGCTTTTTTTTAACATTTTAGTTTATTTCCAAGCTTAAGAGTTTGAGTTCGATTCAAAAGTGTAGTTTGTTTACATTTCTACATCACATGGAATTAAAAAATAAGTTGAGCATTATAATTTTAAGTAGAGTTTTGAAGGTTTATATACTACAGAATTACTGAGCAGGCTCATAGTAGCTCAGTTTTCACAGGGTGGGTGGAAAAGGACTGACTGTGTTGGGGCTCTGCCTCTCAGAGTGCGATCTGCTTCCTGTCTGTCTGCACCTCTGCTCCCTCGTCATCAGTGGCAGAGCAACAGCCTCACACACACCCAGTTGTCCATTCTCATAGCCCTGCCATGCTCCCCCCTCTTACTAAACCAGGCGAGGTGAAAATCTTTAAGACCAACCTCCATCTCCAGACAGCCTTGGACACGCCTTACTGGCTTACATGAGGAGCCCAAGTTGACCCTTGCTACATAGATAGACACACACACAGACAGGCACAAATGATCTTATATAGAGTTGTGTATACACACACACACCCCACTGACAGACAAACCACAGAGCAGCATGGCACGCCAGGCAGGAAGAGAATCTCTGCCTGAGCAGAGGTCAATGGCTTTTATCTTTAGTGTGTCTGACCTTAGCGTGGGTCTTATTCATCTGAAGGTCTCACATGCATGAGAGTAGCTGCTAGTAAATGCTGAATTATGGGTATCTATTTCTGACTGTGAAAATAAATGTAGGAGATGTTATCTAAGTAAAAGAGGCAGGAGGGTGAGTGGAGATTAAAAAGATCACCATGTGTCTAATATATTTAGTAAGTTTGATCCCCAAAAGCCACAGGTCAATTGTCAACCTCATGCACATGCAGTGGTGTAAGATAGTGGCGATGAGCCCCAGTTCAGACTATTATGAGAGGCCCTGTTGCATGTTGGTCACTAGTTATGAAGCACCAAGACACATGCATACCATTAGGTGTGTATACAGTATATTTTACCAGCAATGTGTTGGATTTTACCTTTGAATGAGTTAGTCAGCTTTAGGGCTGCACCTAACAATTATTTTTATTGTTGATTAATCTGTCAGTTATTTTCTCAATCAATTAATTAGTTGTCTGGTCTGTAAAATGTCAGAAAATTGTGATCAATGTTTCCTAAAGCCCAAGATGACATCCTCAAATGTTTTTTTGTTTTGTCCACAACCCAAAGTTTCCATTTACTGTCATAAAGCATAATTTAGACTTTTATTAAAAATGACTCAATCGTTGCAGCTCGAGTCAGCTTGTCAGTATTGACAGATTTTACATCTAATCTAGCTGCCTTATTTTGTACCACCACATGATCAAATAGTACATGTGTGTGACAGAAATACAAAAGAAATTCATCATCATTGATTAAATTCATTTTTAAAGTAGTTTATAGTTTTTATAGCTTATGTAGAATTAACATATAATTTTGTAATAGATTGCTGCTGACTATTTTTTTCAAAAATTTAAAAACCATGATGGAGATGGGTCTGCCCTTTTAATGGCATATATAGCAAATGTCAATTAAAGTAGGTTCTTCTTTGAACATACATATTTCCGAGGTGGCAATCTGAATCACTTTTAAAGGCCTGCTCCTTCTGTGGGCCCCACAGGTATTAGGCCCCAGTGCAAATACACTGTCTGCACTGTCTTTATTTATGATCCTGTGCACATGTCAACAAGTGCAAGTGACAAGTATTCTTGACTCCCAAGTCCTGCAGATCACCACTGTTCTGTAAGTCAGTCTGGATAACATCATGAGAAACAATCATTCCAAAAATGTAGAAATGTTTGTTCAGAGATAATATTCCAGTTAATATTATATGGGATATATGAATTCCAGTTCAGACACAATGAGAGGTAATGGTTGGTATGTATATTGTACTCACTGGTGTATCTAATCTATTCAGCAATGATTGGACCATTTACTTGGCAAGCATTTCAATTGTGTTTGACCTCTCTCAGAAAGGCTGACATTGCTCCCTTTTACTCTTCCTATCTCTTCCTCTTCCTCTCTGTTTTCAGTCTCACACACACACGTACGCCCGTATCCTCTCTTCAGTTTCTCGCCAACTGCTCCCTTCTCAGGCCCGAGTTCTGTGCAAAAGGCGGTGTCATCCTCCGCTCTCAGCCGTCGGTTCGGATTTGCCTCCAAGTGCAGCGAGACTTCCTGATTTGTGTGACAAACACAAATGCCGTTAAATTCCCCACAGCCCTGGCTCCTTAGCAGCCTCATACCTTGTAATGCATTATTCACATCCTCTCTTGCACCCATCACCGCCACCCCAACCCTCTCGCATCAGGAGAGGGACAGCCACACACGACTTCCCTGGCAGAAAATCCATATGGCCTTGACGTCTTTGCTTCAAGTGGGCAATTAATAGAACCACAAGCCGGATCTATTTTCTTTCATAATTGTAGTTAAAGGTGAGAACATAATGATGCCATCAAATGATAAAGTTCTTTTTTCTTTTTCTTTTTTTTTTTTTTGGCAAGGAGATTATGATCGTGAAAGCCCGTTATTGGAGATCGTGCTGAGTCAGTTACGGCCTCTCCAAGGTGCTAGTTACGAGTCGCCAAAACTACCCAGTGACTACTAACTGGGATTTCAACGTTGATTTCTAGTTGATAACTGGTGCATATTCAGTCTGAACATCTTTCCACCATCTTTTCCATGAACTAAAATGCAGTTACATCAAGATGTGACAAAACACAATTTTTTAAATCATTCTGATCAGTGAAAGTGTTAAACTATTATTCTATTCTGAACATCTTTCCACCTGTCACCATTGTTGATTTTTAGACATCTTTTCAACAGATGCTAACTGAGTAAGTCACCAGAAAGTGATTGATGGTATATACACATGTATATGTACAATCCTGTCAGTCCCCTCCAAGCCCTCCCACCATGACCTTAGGGGATCCCAGTGCCCTCTGACATCATTTATACTGGTTGAGACATATTAGATATCAAGGCAGTGGTAGCTGTATACCCCAAACTGCTCCACTGAATGCTTGACATGCACTCACTATTTCTCATAAATGTCTACAAGGATTACAGTTACTTATATTGCTGCAAACTTTTCTACTTCTCTTTCTAAGAGCACAAAGAACAGAAAAAAATGAAACTGACTTTGTTTTTGTCACTTTTATGCAAGTAACTGATCAAATTACATATTTTCAGCCATTTGTGCGATATTGTCAAGATGGTAAACTTCTTAACACCCCCCATGTGCCGTGCCAACACATAAGCAAGCTAAGCACCCCATGCTGCGGCTGCGGCCCTTGCAGTCTAACCTGTCTTCCTGCCGACTCACTCCCATGCACTGACACCCTGCTGCAGCTGAGCGCAGGCCCGTCTGCTTCTTAATGGTGAAAAACGAGAGCTGTCATGTCGTAATCGTGTAATAACCGTGCATGGTGTCACTTTCAGCAATTAATGGAGACGCTGTGACTGGGCTGCGTAAATCCTGGCTAAGTCGGCTGCGGCAGGCTACAGCAGTGGAGGAGAGTCGGAGAGGCTTATGTTAGGGTGTGTTGGTTTATTTGTCCCCCGTATGTGTGCCTGAGGGATAGAGGTAAAAGATTTGCATGTGTCTGGAGTGTTTCTACATGTGATTGTCAGAAATAGAGGGATTAAAAGTGTGTGTCTGTGAATATTAGGTGATTAGCTGCATCCATCTGTTTGGTTACACATTTGTGTGGGTGTATAGATGTGTGTCACTGGCTAAAAGGAGAAAGAAAGCTGAACAATAGTGAAATCATTTGGGTTTTTTTGGGTCATAATGATGACTTGACATACTTTTTCAATGCTCTTACTGCCCAGGATGCCTTGTCACTCCTCACTGGACTATAAATCAACAAAGTCATGAAAAAAAGATCTTTAGCGGAAGGTCACAGTGAAGAAAGATATTAGATGGTTAAGAAGTTAGGTATTTTTGCTCATATATGATTATCCTCATTATAGTAATATTTTTCACCTCTACTCTCATGGGAGTTTGATTTTAGCTCCTGTGCTTGCTTCTTCTTTTTGGGATTTATGCACAGTATGCAAGTTTCACCACTATGGGTCTCTTCACTTTTAAGCAACCACCACAGCCGATAGTCGTGCTCCCCCGACTTCCTTTCTCACTCTCTGGCATATCTGGTGTATCCTGTGTTTTCCCAGAAGTTATAGCAACTGCCTAGCAATGGCTGATAGGATAGGATGTATTTCTCTGCATTTGAAACATGTTTGAAACATTGGAGATACATGTAAGTACACAACTCAACAAAATACATAACACTTCCTGCATCTTTATACGTTTTAATGTGGAAATGTAACATACTTTAGCTTTAAACTTACTCTGCTGCTGCAGTCATTGCAAACCTGGGGGGCATGGGATAATCAGGCCTGCTTCAGTCCAAACAACACAGTCCTAACATGTAAAAAAAACAACAACAAAAAAACAGCCTAATATATAAATAATGAGAAAGATCATATATATTATTAAATTTGAGATGTGTCATTTATTAATGAGGGGTTTAACCAACCAAATTCGATACTAGTGTTGTGACTCTGTGTTTGTGACCTCTGTGTTGAAAGTTCTAGAATAAAAGTTACTTTCAAAAGTAGTTTGAAAGTCTGTCCTCAGCTGTGGTGGTTTGGAATAAAAGCATCCACACCATGCCTAAATTGTCAGCAGAGGGTCTAGGGGTCCAGTGTCTGAGGCAGGGTGTGAGAAGGGGTCGGGGGGGCTCTGAGTCTGCCCATAAGGCTGGTCTTTATAGAGGGCAGACAGATGAGGTGAGCAGGGCAAGCTGTCACTGAGACCAGAGTAATGACTAGAGCAGTCTGCTCCTGCCAAGCCCTCTGATTGTTTTAAATTTGTTTGGGCGTGGGCGGTCTCTGACTTTATGAGGTGTTGGGATAGTGGGATAGAGTTTGTGTGTGTGTGTGTGTGTGTGTGTGTGTGTGTGTGTGGGTGTGTGTGCGCAAGTGTGCATATTTCTGTGTGTATTTTTTGTAGGTAGATCTAGATAGAGGTTTAGGTTCTTTTTTTTCAGTAGATGGGTTCCTAACAAAAATACACACAACATATACACACTCTCTGCAAATTAAATCAAATAGTTTCACAAATGCCTGTCTGCATGTACACTGACACTCACATGCGCACACACACACAGACACACACAGGTGTTAACCTCTTGTGGTTGGCTTAGAAAGTGGACAAAATTAGAAGTCAAAAATTTCTTTCACTATACTATCTATTTGAATGTTCCTCTCCCTGTGTCTCCATAACACCCAGACACTCACACAGACACAGACACGCACACACTCACAGACATACACACCCACAGACATATGCCAAGTCTCTCTATGGCCTACATTATACCCTTCTTGAGACTTATCACAATTTCTCTTTCTTCCCTGGGCTCATCAGTTTACTTACAAAATAGATTTTGTCAGAGTTATTGATGTATAATGCATCGGCACCAGTGAGCTTATTTTCACTTTAATAATACTGAAATCTTTTTTAATATTATGTGATT
This sequence comes from Lutjanus campechanus, assembly GCA_027495735.1. Taxonomy (NCBI): domain Eukaryota; kingdom Metazoa; phylum Chordata; class Actinopteri; order Lutjaniformes; family Lutjanidae; genus Lutjanus; species Lutjanus campechanus. The sequence continues at coordinate 10,347 of JAJHUR010000684.1, forward strand.
TTGCATAGATCTTTGTGACAGAATGAAAGCGGTATGGAGATGATCAAACAGCCGCTTGTTTCAGGTCACGTCTCCTCCGTCTATCTGTCAAAGCCACTCCAGGGAGGGCTAGGGAATGAGAGAGCACTATGACTGGAGGGAATTTCTCCAAAACAACGCCAAATCACTCACTTTTCCTGGTCCTCCCCATCCGCCGCGGAGACGTGTCAGAATCCAACGTCTGTCACAGTATCCCAAGGCAGCCTCTAGATCCAACAACGAACTGGCGCCTCTTGTCTTGTCACCTGTTATCTTTACCATGTCTCAGAGTTCTCCGTCAGATCACTCACAGCTTTCTTAAAAAATGCAGAGTGGGAGTTTTACAGCATGGAACGTGCTGTGGCATCTATTCAGTTCTATTAAAGTTGGTGACCCATAATGACTGGAAACAAGTCATATAGGACCGAGTCACTCAAAAATCGTGCTTCTCGATAATCTAGTCAAGTATATGTTTTAGAGTGTGTGTCTTAAATTAGCAACTGGATGCAAACCAACTACTTACAAAGGATGACAGATGACACATTTTCTCATTGGCAAAGCAACGATGTCTCTAGAAATTATGTTCATGTGCAACTAATTTGCAATAGCAATTTAAATTCAACATTTAGTGCCAATGCAGAAAGCAGTGAGAGGTCTATGTGGTAGAGGAAAATGAATAAGTGTAGAGGTCAGGTTAGCAGATGAATGCATTTCACCTCAACACCAGACACCTACTGTATGTTTGTATCCCATCTCATACATACTACTAAGTCAACATTGTCTTTTCAGCACTGAACAAAGGCTACAATGGTTACCTAATGTTAACCAATGGTTAAATCCGCCAGCATTAACCATATACAGTACTAGCCAAACTGTTGTTGCAGTGACTACAAGCAGATATTATAAGGCATGGAAAAAAGAAAAAAAAATCCTCATTATCATTTTTGCAGGTATATTCAAAATAATCTTTTGGGCTGATATTGTGGTAAAAAATTTAATCCATGTGGCATCATCTTTCCCCTAGAGTATTTTTTGAGAATGCAAAATAGTTTGCGTATTAGCATAATAAAAGTTTTGAAGCAAACATTTGTTTCAGATTTGTTTTGACAACATGCAGATTAATGTTTAAGACCTCAAGCAGTATTCTGAATCATGAGCAGAAACTTGCACACTAACTGAAAGCTGCTTTCTGCCTTTAAACACTTACAGACTAACCGTGTTTCAACAGCCCAATTTGACATTGAAAGAGACAAATGTCCCACAGTGTCCCACACAGTTATCAGTGCTATTTGAAAGATACAAAATATCTACTAAACATCTTTTCAAGAACCAAGAAGTGGCTGCTCATTTTCTCAGTGGCACGCACGCACGCGCACACACAACACACACACACACACTCACACATATTCTTGAAGACAACTCAGTTTTTTTACAGGTTGTACTTGCAGTTGAACTGTCACTAAACAGAAGTTTGCAACATATATTTTATAGCTATATTAATCCCTTGATGGCCACTAGGTGACAAAAACAACTGACAACATCAAATCAAGGTAACAAATACACATAAACCACCAATCAGATTCAAGTTGTTACTGGTAATAAGTTATAAAACAATGACCTTTCACATCCAGCAAACACAGAACATCGTTGGCAATCATTTGGAGGAGAGTTGCTGACCACATAATATACAGGTGAAATGTGAAATATTCAAGCTTTTTTGGTCTCCACCAACTTCTGACTAGATGATAGACATTTTCAACAGCTACTTCTAACTCTTTATGCTTACCACTAAGAGCTGGGCAGGTAGAACATACACGGTTTAGCAGAACTTTTTTGTTTTTTCTCGACAAGGCTTACAGGGTTGCTGAGAGCAACACAGACCAAAAACAGTAAGCTTAAGGCCAGTGTTGATAACACTGGAGAAACCAGCAAGTTTAAGCTACATATTGAAATGATCCAACCCAAAAACATTCCCACCCTCTCCCTTCAGGCGTGCCTCCAAAGCCACTCCTCCTAAACACATGAACTCACGCTGTCTGACTACTGCTGGAGGACAAGTCATAACCATATCCAACTACCTCATGTCTCATTCACATTTATATTGAACAGCCATAACAACCATAAATACAGAGTTTTTGCTTTTTCTTGTTTCTTTTTTTTGTCAAAACATTTCATTTATTGAATGCTGAAATTAGTTCAGGTTAATTTTAAAAATACTGCTTAGTGCAAGTTTAATGGAAGTAAAAGCTAAAAGTTGAAACTAAAGTTATTTAGAAATGTCACCCAAGTTGTTGTCCCTACTCATATGTTGTGGAGGTCAAAAGCACGGCTGCTTTCAGAGTTTCCTGCAGAGAGGGAGACATCTTTGTCTGAGGAGCTTGTCTATGACTCCCCCATGCGGCTTCCTCTTTTGGCATCCCCTCTGACAGGCAGATTACATTTGCTGTACAAAATCGTTGTAGGTACAAGCATACAGTATGTACTTTGGATTAATAGGGAGTGATATATGTGTAAAGAGTAGTGTACTTTCTAAACCCTGAGAAGTCCTGTGGTGAGTGCATGGTGCTCAAGGTAAGGATTAGCAGAACGCTTGTGGCAACATAACATCTCTTACAGGTGTTCTGTGTGTGTGGGTGTGGGACTGTGTGTGACACCTAAGCATTATAAATTACTCTAAATAGCAATAATCACGAAATAATGTTCTATTTAAAATATTATGCGATTAAAAAGTATTTTTAATTTTTGTCTTTCTGTGCATACGTGCATGGTTTTGCATGCATCTCCCTGTGGCTCTGTGTCAGACTGTCAGCATTTGTTTTCAGAGTTTTACACAATGTCACATTCCTAAAGTTGTCATATTGAGTCCACTGAGGTACACAGTAAAAAACCCACAGGCATACCAGAGAGCTTAGACACACCACAAATATCCACCCTGAGATACGACACAGCCCCGAAGTCAGGAAATAAAATGTCTACTGAGTGATACGATTTTGTTTCTTTGTTTGCTTCTTTGTATCCTTTGTTTTTCTTTCTTTCTTGCTTGCTTGCTTTCTTTTTTTTCCCACCTCCCTCTTTCAGTGTCCCTGCAGATTCCCCTGCTGTCGGCTCTCGTCACATTCCCCAATCTGTTAGCCTTCTGATACCGGGGCCAGACTTGAAAGGAAGTCTTAAGGACGAGAGCTTATACACTGTGCCAGATTTTGTTAAATAACTACGAGATGTTGGTGCCAATTCATCGGTAATTGTCCCTTCTGGCACAGTCTGTTGAAAGTCCTGGAGAAGCCTAAGCTCAAGATCACTGCAAGTGTTAATCTTCTTATACTTAAGGTATCAGGTTTTCTTTTGATGTCGCTAAACATGTTGACTCCTATCTCAGCGCAGAAGGCAATCCAGACATAGCTACGAGCGAGATGGGGGTTTGTCTGCCTTCTTCTTCCAAGAATCTCATGGTTTATGTGTTCCTCTGCTAGCATTCATTACGGTGCTAAAATAAAGGAACAACAAAATGGGGGGGTTGGACGGGAAGGGATTGATTCTGCGCTAATTGTCCTTTCCTTAGTGCAATTTGGCCTCCTCTTGTATGGTGTAAAATGGCCTAATTTATTTTCAATGAGGCGAAATCCTATTTCTCAGAGTATTTGGTATAATAGCCCAAGGTTATTTCCAAGACCTGGACTCCTTTCAAGATCAACAGAAAAGACACTTGTCTCAAAGTGTAAATGATTTAGTGTCTTAATTAATTTTCCTGTCCCCGGGGTGTACTGTGTATATTTTAGCTTGGTATAACACTTACATACACGTAGTAGTGGTGATGACCATGCAGATCCATGTGCTGGGGAATCTGCCCCAGGGTGTCAGGTGGACAAACCCAGGAAAGGTGTACCCTCCCAGGGCCCTCTGTCCTTGGCACACCGGGCCCCCCTCGGGTCCTCAGGTGAGCCTCGGTGATCAATCACTTAAGCTTTTTGTCAGGTGAGATTCTCCCATCAGTCAGTCAGTCATTCAGGCAGGGCCTCAGGTGGTGGGTGATAGTGCAGAGGCTGTGAGATCAGGGCGAGCTCCCACATGTGCAACAACACTGATCCCACACACAGGTGGAGATTTGTCATGGGCTGGTAGGAGCTCATCTGTGATTGAATGTGGTGTTTGAATGTGACGTGCACACACACACACACACATGCAGAGTGTAGATGCATGTGTGTTTCAAAATCTGTTTGAGTCCTCACAAAAGAACTTTATCTACATTTGTCTGTGTATTTTAGCATGTACGTCAATACAAAAACATGTGTATTTATAAATATAACTTTCTCAATAAAAACTCAAAAGCCCAGACACAAACTTCTTTCTTTCTTCCTCACGCTGCAATCAAAAGCAAATGTCTGCCCGCCTGGAGGGACTCTTTAAACATGCGTCCTGGAAGATTTATGGCAGAGTTTAGAACTTAATTGTGCGGGTTTGTTATTGGAAAAAGACAGGTGGGGACTGAGCCGAGACATGTTTTATCAATTTGGCTGTGTCTTTCGATGTATCTTAAAAGTATTGGCGTAATACAACCCGTGTTTTACTGTAATTCCACTTTTGATTTAGAGGTGTCTGTCTTTGGCAGACAGTGTGGTGAATGCTCCCACTGTAACGGCTGGCTATGGGGAAACTGGCTGGAGGTGATTGGGTGTTACTGTGTACTGGTGCGAATCCCATGTCAGAGATGTGTCACCGAGCACGGTCAACAAGTTCATCAAGAAAAGAAAAAAGGTGGAGACAGCGATGAGCTTTCATGTACTCTGACGCAATTTAATAAAAATCCCATTATGTGTTGTGTCCACAAAATATTCAAGGGCCATCCCTTTTTTGTTTTACTAAGTAGGTGCATATCTGAAAATTACTACAAGGAGTTTTTAACTGGTTAGAAAATTGTCTCAGTTCATTGCTGATGCCTTTATATGACCTACATAAGTTAACAAGAGAATCCATGAGAAGAATAGCTGTTTCTATATAGTTATTGTTAAAGCCTGCCTCAGATTCCCCTTGATCAGATTAAACAAGTCTGTGTTTACATTTTCACAGATAAGTGAGGAGTATGTTATCTAAAAAGAAGCAGGAAAAGCTTTTTATATAGATAATATTATTTTAGATGTTATATTTTATGGTTATTACGGTGGAAACTCTAATGCTTTTGTACTTTTGGCCTCCAAAAATCAACAAAATATGAAGGTTTCTTGTAGTAGCTTAAATTAGAGCCAGACTGACTGGTCAGATGATATTATCGGCCCAATATTATATATATATAAGATTATTTTTTACTCCCTAATATCGTCATCAGCTGCAAATATCAAGTATCAGTGGCTCCAATATTAATTTCTGGCTTCTAAAACATTCAGAGCACATAAAAGGATTTGGTATTTCCAGGTCCCAAACGTATGAAAAGTTTTGTCTGGTAGAAGTAGTCGCATTTAGTCCACATACATGGACACGTGGAGTTCCTGATACCGTAAGCCAATTGAGACCAAACTGAGCTGGACAAAAACCCATTACAGAGCTCAAATGACGCTTGGTGGGTAGACTGGCATCAGTCAAACCCACAGGCTGCCCCCGGGTCACACCAAAGCTGGCACTTAGAGTTTTAACACACAGACAGCACACACATTATCCAGCTAATGATGGAATTACAGCACTGACTCACCATGTAGCTACATGTAAGCGATGGGGGGACGGCAATAGATTATCGTCTGAGAAAAGAGGCACTTTCCCAGGAAAAGCAGCTGTCAGTGAGAACGTGCGAAAGAGAGAAAGAAAGGAAGGTGGAGATGGACATAAACTCCCAAGAATGGAGGTTTAGATGATTGTAATTATGACTCTATAAAACGCTCAATACTGTCATTATCATTGAGTCATATGTCCATGCAAGAGAAAGAGATGTTTAAAGGGATGTGTCATCAGTGTCTGAGGTTGAAATGGGTAGGACAGGTTTACACTGGGATGGAATAAGATATACGGACTGTCCTTTTAAACTGGCACAGTCAACAAACATTTATAACACATCCAAGAGGACGTAATGGATTATGGTAACTCTTTCTGTCTGTGTGTGTGGGTGTGTTTTTCCTGCGTGCAGATATGTGCATGTTTTCATTTGTTACTGAAAGCTTATGTTCCTCACACGGGCACATGTGGATATGTTTAAATGTTTACATGCTTGTATGAATGTGTACTCATGCTGTGGGTGGATGTGTACGAGTGTGCGGAAAGCCTAAAGTGTCTACGCCTTAATACCAAGAAGCTGTAAGTGCGAGTGCAGTGACTATAGGCCTCTATGTTGCGGTGACTCTGTATAAATGCTGCGGTTGCTCTGTTTTCTTACTTGGGTTTCAGAGCGAATGTCTGAAAAGTTCATATTTTCAATGGCAGCTCAGAGGGAACCATAAATTCACAGGGTGCTGTATTTTTATCCTCTTCGCATAATGAAAGTTCCAGAGGACAAAACAGTCCCAGCGAGGGTGGGGTGGGTTGTGAGAAAGCAGTGTGGGGGTTGGAGGGCGGGGGTTGCTTGTGGTTTTGGGGACATAAGAGAAGGGTGCAACTGCACTGGACATGTAGCCATTTGGGAAAAGCGCCTCTGAGAAGTGCTCCCCATGCCTGTGCTCTCTGCTCAAAAAGAAGGAGCCTTTGAGCAAACAGTGTGCAGGATTTCTGTCGGCTTTTCCAAGTGAAATCCAATCGAGCTGGGTCTGAATATTCTCAAGCAAAATGGCTCCAAGTTCAATTACACATTACAAGCCGCATGACAGTTTCCATTGTGCAATACTCAATCTAACAAGAGTGCGCTAAATCGGCCAGGCACCCCTGTTCACACTGGAGTCAGTGTGCCGAGACAGGAGGGAAGGGCCCTCGACAAGAGGCCCTCTTAACTACTCTATTATGGTAACACATACCTGTAGAGAAGCAGACACCTGAGACCCAGAGTCGAGCAGCTAGAGGCAACTAGCTAACACAGCTCCCCTCTGGTTGCCCCCTCTTGTACTTGACTGTTGTCAAACTGTTATGGTTCTAATGCTTTTGTGTTGATTGTGGGAGTCTGAGTCATGAGGAGATTATCCAGTGGCCCTATAGCCTCGGGCTTAGTCCTTGTAATGAATCTAAAAAATCCATCCCTTTAATCTCTGCTTAGAGGACAAAGTTTCCCTATACTGTACACAGATGATACAATGCTCATCTTGATGAATATCATTTAATCATCAGTGACAAGTCACAGGTCCTCGGCATTCGAGCTGGTTTGCTCGGGCTGTTCCAGGGTGTAATTCACAGCTCATCCATGTAACCTCCTTTCCCCTTGGTGGCTGAGAGAGAAAAAGAGAAGCCCCTCTTCCTAGTTAGATCACTGTGGTGGTGGGAATGCTGGAACCAACCCTGTTAAAACTTGAAAACATTCCCTCTTCAAACCACCATGACTGAGTAGATTAGGCCCCCATCCGCAGGAAAACAATCTTATTTCCTGAAGATATTTGGGGCGTTTAATTCAGAAACAATGCTGGCTGGCGCACTGAGCCTCTTTTTATTGCATGCTTTTTTATTACCATTCGAGAAGTTATTCAAATAAAGTAAATGAGTGGTGCAGTGAAACGTGTTAAGATGCACACCAAATACATTGGTGTCAGGCTTAATTATTCCCCCAGATGAGTCTTTTCTTGTGTCTACACCAATTAAAGTCAAGGGAATAGAATCAGAGAAACATGCGTTCCTGTGTACGCGGTATAGCCTTTGTAGAAGCCATGTCATTGATGACACACGGCTATATACATATTTCATTGGGACATGCATATTTTACAGCGTAATCCTTGGCACGCCACTGCTTTGTTCACAGTATGTGCAGAGGCCTGAAGAAATAGGAGGTTTTCTTTGTGGGTCGTGTAATATCAGTGAGAGGAAAACGGGAAAAATCTAAATGCGTCCTGACAGTCAATATCATTTCAGTGTTACTGTGAAGTCTTTGATAATCACACAGGAGTCTGCAGGTAAAGAAAGTGATACGTGTGCACATCCTTGCATTGTTTTCCTACTGGTGCTTTTCCCTTTTTATTTTAAAACAGGAGCTCAGTTTTAATAGATACTGACTTTTCATATTAATTATCAAGCAGGCCAAACTGAACATCAGTATAGAATTTTAGAGCAATATTTCAGAGTATTTGAAGTGGGGTTGTATGAGGTAGGTAGTGTATGATGTGCAGTAGATGGCGGTAGCTACAGCAACAGTTTGGAGAAGCAGATAGAAGTACCAGTACAGAGGCTAAGGTATGTACTGCTGAGGAAGGGGCAGCAACATTTTAGCGACCTGAAAAATGCCCACATATCAGCACAAACAAACAAACCGATTGAGGCAGTGGTAGAACAGAACAGATGTTCTGTGAGGTAAAATGACTGATTTTGCAAAAGGAGTTTGATTGCTTTTGTAAGAGCCAAACAATGGCTGGATAACTTTGCTTTTCCATTGAAAAAGGATGCCTGACAGCAAGTTAAAGTGGTGAAAATATTCTAAATATAGCATATATTTAATCTGATAT
>JAJHUR010000685.1:0-71626 GCA_027495735.1 Lutjanus campechanus
CCGTATCATATAACCCCATGCACACATTTTTTTCTCTTCTTACCGTCAACCTGGTTCCACAGCAGAGAAACAGATGAATAAATAAAGGAACAAACTCACTGAAAGCCAGCAGATGAATATCAGTTAGCATGTAGAAGTGTCTTGTGAGTTCCATTCACTGCAAACATAACAAGACATGAATATCTAATATTTTGGCTAAAGTTTTCAGCAAAGCTACCTTAAGTCAAACTCTGAAACGTTGCTTCTGCAGACGTTTCAGTTCCCAGAAGTGCGTCAGCTGAAATTAGTAACATCTGTACAAGTAATCCTCACAGAAAAGATAAGTTTAGGATAAGAAAAAACATTCTTACATACGTAAGTTCCATTGTACTGTCCTGTCTTTATGCTGCCTTTGAGTGTTTTTCTCTTTCAACGTTGTAAAAGAAGAGTTAAAAGTTGTCTTGCCAGCAGCAGGGCTGTTGGATTTTCTGTTCAAACCCTTGGTCCATAGCAATATGTCAAAACATTGATATCCCAAATTGTCATGTAATTTAGCATAAATAACTGGGCATGATTTCTAATGATATTCCCTTTGACCAACACATAGGCTACATCCGGACAAAATATCTGATAAATGTATGTACTCATGTCAGTGAAATGTTCTGTTGCTATTAAGGGCCCACAGAGGACAAACCTCCTTGCATGGGCTTCATGCAAGAACATTTTTGTATCAATTTGTACAAAGGGCTCATACCAACATGCTATGTCAGATTCAGCAAATGCTTTTAACTTAAGAAAACTGGTACCATATAAGGCTATGCTTCCAGCATCAACAGTAGGGCTAAAAGACAGCTAAAGCAAAGAAACAGGAAAAATGAGTGCTGTTAATGCAGTGTTACCTGAGGGCTGGACTGTCACTGAAATGAAGAAGAAAATAAAAAACATCTTGCGAGGGGCAATTGATGACTGTACTGGGAGGAGGGGGGTAAGAGGAAGTTTTCATCACGGAGACAGAGGACAGAATAAGTGAGGATATTTTCCTGGACAGTGACTTAATAAATTTGCATGTGAAGATATACGGCCAGAACACCTGACAGTAGGTAATAATACAGCATCAAATTAATGATGATAGGCTCTATGTGTAAATTTACAATTATATTATAATTTGAAATGCAGTCAATACTGTAAACCTTTGGATAATCGCAGACAAACTGCAGAACTCCTACAACAGATCTGGACCACTCGTACATTGTGTTCATACCTGAAAGAAAATTCAAAATACAAGAAAACTGGTGAATGCGACAAGTTCTCCTAAATCACTCTTACACACCACTCGAGAACAAATCTGTTCGGATGACTGGCTCTTGCATCAGGCCTGATGTTTTTGATGATGCCAACTCTAGCACCACCATCAGGCAAAAAGTTCTACTGACACACATTGTAAAAATAATCGTCAGACTCCCTTTAAGGTTGAGTAGTTAGTATTTTAGACACTATATAAGCCTTCTTCTTTGATACACTTTGATATTGTTGTGCTTGTTATCTTTTCTAATATATGCACACATTCGATAATTGTTTGGAGACAGTTTAATAATATACAGTAATTATACATTCAAAGAGACAGACAGATAGAGCTGACCTTAATCAACCTTTGTCTTTTGCTGCACTGCACTTAATAAAAGTTCTCCTGTTAGGCTGTGGTTTGTAAGCCACAGCTAAGCTTCTTCATGGACGGAGGACCTCATTCCACGCTTAGCTGCCGAAACCCTGTGGCTGTCCTTCATTAGAAAGAGCCAGTCAACAAATTGACAAGAAGGTTTGCAGCTTGGAGAAAAACCCTTCTGGGGCTAACTGTCCCACTGTTGCTCAGTCATGGAAAAAGATTCTGTTATGAAAATGCTGACAGACTCCATCTCCCTCTATGCCTCTGTGTAGAAATGTGTGAGCAGGTGTCAGATAAAGAGGGTAGCAGTCGGAGTAGATAGTACCAACACACTAATGTGTGCCTGAAATAATATGCATCTGTCAAAAATAAGTATAAATATAGACACAAGTTCCTTTTTGATGTTTCAGTTAAATGAGAAGCTTTTATTCAACAATGTCTACTGAGTTTTCCTTTCCCCCCCAAAAATAAGTTTCAGTTCAATAAATACAGATCAGACAAAAAACAATAAAATAATATGTGCATGTATTGTAAGTACAAGAGACTATGACACATGGAGTACATTATACTTTTCCATAATGCTGCACTACATGTAGCCTTTATGATAGATTACCCAGACTTTGACTTGTCTACAGAACCATACAGAAGCCAGAGGACTGCAGTGCAGCTCTAAGTCTGACCATGGACATTACAATCATGAGATGTTCTGTGTTACAAGGGTTACAAAGCCTCCCCAGCATTTCTCACAAGCAATGGCTTTTTTTTTAAAGATGATACTTAATCTTCTCTGAAGGTAGGTGTGATGAAAGCTCTTTAAGCGACAGAGACACACTAGGCGGCTCCCACTTTTCCAGCAGATAGCAACACATTTGTTAGATATAATTAGGGCTAGTCTGACAAAGCGGACATTGCCTCTCATATTGACTGGTCAAACTGATATGTCCCTCAGTAGTGTCAGTCTTGGGTTAGTTGGGATCTCCATCCTGACAGTTCTCTTTATGATTTCCAAGATGCACTATATTGACAAAAGTATTAAGACACCCCTCCAAATCATTGAATTCAGGTGTTCCAATCACTTCCATGGCCACAGGTGTATAAAATCAAGCACCTAGGCATGCAGACTTCATCTACAAACATTTGTGAAAGAATGGGTCGCTCTCAGGAGCTCACAGAATTCAAGCATGGTTCCGTGAGAGGTTGCCACCTGTGCAATAAGTCCATTCGTGAAATTTCCTCGCTACTAAATATTCCACAGTCAACTGTTAGTGGTATTATAACAAATAAAGTGGAAGTGATTGGGAACAACAGGAGTTCAGCCACGAAGTGGTAGGCCACGTAAAATCACAGAGCGGGGTCAACGCATGCTGAGGCGCACAGTGCGCAGAAGTCGCCAACTTTCTGCAGAGTCAACAGCTACAGACCTCCAAACTTTGTGTGGCCTTCAGATTAGCTCAAGAACAGTGTGTAGAGAGCTTCATGGATTGGGTTTCCATGGCCGAGCAGCTGCATCCAAGTCTTACATCACCAAGTGCAATGCAAAGCGTCGGCTGGAGTGGTGTAAAGCACGCCGCCACTGGACTCTGGAGCAGTGGAGACGTGTTCTCTGGAGTGACGAATCACACTTCTGTCTTGAAATCCGATGGACGAGTCTGGGTTTGGCGGTTGCCAGGAGAACGGTACTTGCCTGACTGCATTGTGCCAAGTGTAAAGTTTGGTGGAGGGGGGATTATGGTGTGGAAGGAACCCCCAGTGAAAGAAACTCTTAATGCTTTAGCATACCAAGACATTTTGGACAATTGCATGTTCCCAATTTTAAGAAGACATACTTTATTAATCTCCAAGAGGAAATGACATTGTTTTCATACACACAGGCCCGAAATACACATGCACCTGCACAAACAGGACCTATAGACATGCATCAGGGAGAGATGCCAGAGTGAGGGGGCTGCACACACGTCAGGTGTGCCCCGAGCAGTTAGGGGTTCGGTGCCTTGCTCAAGGGCACCTCGGCAGTGCCCAGGAGGTCCACGCTCCGTACTTTGGTCCGTGTGGGACTTGAACCAGCAACGCCTCTGTCCCCGAGCCAAGTCCTTACAGACTGAGCTACTGCCACCCCAGGATGGCCCCTTCCTGTTCCAACATGACTGCACACCAGTGCACAAAGCAAGGTCCATGGATGAGTGTGTTTGGTGTGGAGGATCTTGACTGGCCTGCACAGAGTCCTGACCTCAACCTGATAGAACACCTTTGGGATGAATTGGAGCAGAGACCGTGAGCCAGACCTTCTCGTCCTACATCAGTGCCTGACCTCACAAATGCGCTTCTGGAGGAATGGTCAAAAATTCCCATAAACAACAATTAAACCCTATGGATTAAGAATGGAATGTCATTAATGTTCATGTGCGTGTAAAGGAAGATGTCCTGATACGTTTGGCAATACAGTGTAGCTCTCCAGTACTGTTCCGGACATCTGCATGTCCAGAACATATGTAAAAGAGTATCTGCTTCAGTCTTACATCTAGGACAGTAATCTGAATAGCTACTACATATGGAGATGATACGATTAAAACACTATTAAAATTGAATGGGGTAGATTTGTATACTTTCCAGCCACTTTAAAATTTTACTCTATTCTCGTGCCATATATTACATGTATATTTTATCATTGGGTTTTGATTTTTCTGATAATGGTAGGAGTATATAAACTGAGTACGTGATAACACCTCTTCTGTATGAGACTGTTCAATCTGTTTCCATGCTGGAGTGTTCTAATTCTTTAATCTGCATCCAGATAGCTTTGGATTGAGCAGCCAAATAGTGCCCATTGACTGATGCAATGGGCCTGTAGGACCCACAGAGTTTTGGATCTTTGCCTGGCTTTAGCAGAACTGTAATCAGAGCCTGTTCCAAAGTTTTAGGTAACTGATATGTCTCGATTGCATGCTTAAACATATCAATTAATGGTGTAATCAAACGAGGTGCAAAAGCTTAATAAAAGTCCTTAGGGAGCCCATCTGGCCCTGACGATTTTCCTCCTGAAAGCTTTCCAATGGCATCTATAACTTCATTTTTGGTGATATCAGCCTCCTGATTGTCTCGTGTCTCTGCCATCAGCCCTAGAATGGCAAGACCCTCAAATAAGTTGTTCATTTTATGAGTATCTACACCTGAGATGAGTATAAAAGGCCTTAAAAGTATGGTTTATGAGTTTAGGGTTGTGGACTACAGTGATACCATCTTTGACCTTAACTGAAGGGATACATCTTGAGCTGTCCTTTCGGATTTGCTGGGCAAGCAATTTGCCACTTTTATCTATTTTCATAGTACTTATGCTGATTTCTAGCCATGGCATTCTCAACCACTTTAGTGGTTAGCATGTCATATTCAACCCTTTTGTTGAATGCTCATTTTCAAGATTCCTAATCTCTAATTCAGGTGTTTTGATTTTTGATTGATGCTGCTTTTTTCCCCCACAACGCATAACTAATCATTTCACCTCTCAAGTAAGCTTTTAAGGATTGTCATACCATGGATGGTGAGGCAGTCCCTTTATTAATGCTCAGGAAACTGTTTATTGTTGTTGTTTATAAGTTTAACATAATCTGCGTCATTGAGCCGATGTAGAAACAGTCTGACACCACTTGCAGTGTTCTTCTGAGTTACCAGGAGCATGAGAGGAGCATGGTCTGAATGGGTCATCAGTAGGTATTCACATGAGGATATAAGGTGGATCTTTTCAGCATGAGCAAGAATGAAATCAATACTGGAGTAGCTTTTATGAGCATGTGAGTACAAAGAGTACTTGTGTAGTAATTTATGTCCTTCCCTCCAGATGTCCACAAGGTCAAAGTCTACCATTTCTTTCTTTAGTGCTTTAGCTGCTTGAGTTAGAATTTTAGGATTAGTGGATGACCGATCTTTGGCTGGGTCCAAAACTAGATTCATGTCTCCACCTATATTAAGCCCATTAGCAGGATATATAAGTGTAAAAAGCAGACTTTAAGAGAATTGAGCACAATTTGGGTTGTAAATATCAACTAGTATGATAGGTTCCCCTTTTATGGAGCTTTAAAGTATCAAATACCTGCCCTGTTTGTCTTTCTGAACATTATCTACATGTAGTGGGTCATTTCTACTGATCAGTGAGGCAACTCCTCTTGACTGAGATGTAAAGGATGAATACAAGGGCTGCCCCTGTCATTGATGTGTCAGTTGGCATGTTCAGCTATTATTCAGTTATATAACAATTAATTTACCTAAAATACATATCAAAATCTTGTCTCAGTAGTATGTATTCCAATATTTTATTCCATCATAACCCTGAAAAATAGACACATTAAAATAATGATACTTGTGGGATATTTTAAATTTAAAATTTCCACCCTATTCAACAGACTCTGTGCCAATGCCTGATCAGAAAAATACTGGCCCTCAAATTCAAAAAGAGCTGTGATGCATATTAATTTAATAACTAATCATGTCAACCCTTCATTGAACTGGACAATTATAGTATTTTGACTTAAAACTTAAACTGGTTATGAAATGAATTTATTTCATCACTGGAGTCATATGCAGGTAAGATGACCTCTGGCAGTGTATTTTGCAGCAGTGTGAGGCAAAGAAAATACTTTTTTGTCATTTTTCTGCTGACTGAAATGAATTACAGTCTGTAACATTAGTTTTAGCCTTTTCTGTCTCGTACATGGCTGATAAAGTGAAGAGAAAATACAAAACAGCAGAGTAACACTGTTACTGATGCATGGTGTAAAGGTAACAGCAGCAGTGCAGACATCACTTTTAACACAGGGATGATGATGAAACATCTAGAAAATATATTGATAATCTATCGGTCTGCTGTACAAGTTACTGTTACTAATAGAAACATGTTCCACATGTTGATGATCCTCATATATCATGCTTGGGTGCTAACACAAAGTAAACAGGATGCTGCTGCTGCTGCAGAAGGACAGAGCAGTCGGTGCTTCACTTCGAGCACTCATGTGGAGCAGTTGTATCACTGTGATACGTCATGTCCAGTTTGTGGAGATAAAGAGAGCCAAACTGTTGCATCTCTGTTTAAAATACGCCCATAATCCAGATGATTGCGGCAAGTCTTGCTCTCTGCAGCTCGGTCTCCAGGTGAATCCATGCTCTGACTGAGCGGAGCAGTTCACAGTGACGCATAGACACATGATATGTAAATCAACGTATTTTCGTAATCTATGACATTTAAGATGTCAATTACATTGACGAATCACCCCAGCCCGAACCTTTTTACGTTCTGCGCGCATTTTGTACGCTAATGGTAGATATGAAAGTAAAAAGAAAAGAAAGGAAAGCAGACACCAAGAAGGTCAAGTGGGGTGGGGGGCTCCTATGTTTCCCAACAAAGAAAGCTATTCACTATATCAAGTGTAAGTAAAATCAACCATTTGCATTCTAGAAGGTTTATTCAAAGGTAAGTTAAATTAAAGCTTATTTGTAAGAGCACTGCACTGCGTTCAGGGCATGCATTATGTGTGCCAAACACACCTCAACAAAGTAAACAGCTACAGTGTGTCAACGATGAGTAGAAAAGCTATGATTGGCTAGAGCCTAAAGAGATAATAACAGCAAGGAGAATAGCAAAAAATAAACCACTGTCTGTGCAGGACTGAAATGTGATGACTTTGGTTTTAACTGGGGGGGGGATAGGTTTACAGCATGTGCACGGGCGTATGTATTTTTTCTTTAACATTTCTAAATTTTCTTTAACATAAACACCAGTAGGATACTTGCAGTTGGGACCTGTTAAGTAAATAATAAACTCCTATAGACATCTTGTCCATACCAATATGAGAAAAAAGAAAACAGCTCTCAGTGTTACAAAAGAGTGACAAGCCCAGAAGAGTCTACTTTGCTGCGAACACAATAGTCCCCAAGTGATGTGTAGGTCCGTATTAGCCCCGTGCCATGAAATAGTAGAAGTCGACTCCAGGACTGGCACTGCTAGGCGGGATGGAGGAGAACAGCCATCAACAGCCTTTTCCCCTCTCTCCCAAGATAAAAATTAAGAAAACAAAACATGAAACACAGCCGGAGTAAGTAGTCCATAATATCCAACTAACTGCTTAATCTTGTGGCAGCACCTCTGCGTGATGTTTCCTCAGGTAGTTTTCAACAGTTTGCACGGTTGTGAAGGTGTGTCTTCCTCTGCCTGAAAGTGATGCTCTTTTCTTTAAGTTTCTTTTTGAGTGGAGCAAAGGCTTTCATCTTTTTGTACAGGGCTGTAGACATATTCCTGAAAATCATGATGGTTGAATTGCTGTATTGTGGTGGACTTTTGTTCCGGGCAGCATCAATAGTTTTGACAGTGTCGGAAAATCACAGGAGCCGTATCACAATGGCACAGGGTCTGGCGGTGTTTGCTGGATGCTGTTACAATGACTTGTGTGCATGTTCAATTCCAAAAGTTTCCCCTTTTATATCGAGTATCTTGGGTAGCCATTCCTGTGAATGTCACTGTGTTTTCCCCTTCAGCTCCTTCTGGAAAGCCAGCCAGCCTCAGATTGTTTCTATGGGCTCTGTTCTATTGGTTGTCCAGCTGTTTCTGCAGTTCTCTCAGTTTGTCGTCAGCTGCTTTTTTGTAGTCATCGAGGTTGTGATAAGGCGTCATTATAATTGTCACTGCCCTCTGGTGTTTGGGAGTTTTAATAGCAAATGGTTGGATGTATCGCAAAAAATTGTCAGTTGTCTCCAAAATAATGTAGCTACATTTAAAATGATATAGCTGTGTGTCCATTAATAAGAGAATTAAAGCAGACATTTAAAAGTAATGCACACATTATTTTCCTTAGTATAATTACTTGTATATGCAGTAATTGGTAAAGTAATTTAAAAAAGTAGCTAGCTTATATAGAATTTCCTTCCAACTGCATATAGCAGATGATTTTTTTTTTTACAGTATTCTTAAGTGTTCAGCCCATCTTCAATGGGTGATATTGATATTTAATATGAATAGATTATATGAATAGATAGAGAATAATAATGTGAAAAATGTGAATAGATATTTCTAGTTTGTGAGAAAATGAAAGGGAGAATTTGATTAACACTTTTCATCTTTTTAAAGAAGATGAGACTGAAGACACTTTCTGACTAAATAACCGTTGATTTTCTTGGTCTTTAAGCCATCAGGAGACATTTGTGTCAGTAAGTGATGTTGATGCCATTATGGGAGGTTTTCACACACCCAAAGTGCACTCTGAAGACCAAGAGGTTCTATTAGCTCTCAGTGACTAGTAACATAATCAGTAGAAAAATAAGAAGCCAGTGATGCAAGTCAAGAAGCATAAACATAAAATAGATAATTGACAATAAAATGTGGAAAAATATTATCAAAATATGTAGGTCTACAATGTTATTTGCATTAAAAATCAGGATCAGTAATTAGTGTTTAGTTTGACTATTAAGCATGTTTTGAAAAAATGGATTTGTAAAATGCAAAATACAGATGATAGCTTGTGTTTAAGGGGACAAAACAGTGGTGAGAAGCAAGTTGGGTTGGGTATAGTATTGTTTAAAAAATGATTATACCAGTACCCTTAAAGTGATTCCAATACAACTGGAGTACTTCATTTTGTACCTTTGCAGCTGCAGCTGTCCACCCTGAAGTTTTCTCCATGCTTGGAGGTGCTTTATCATGTTGCAAGTATTCACAGTTTTTCCTGAAATAATCTTCCACATTTTGTTTTTATCAGACACCACTGGCATGTAGTATAGCCATACTTGATAATGTCTTCTTAGCATGCTGAATTGCCAACTCCATCACATACACCATGCTCAATTTTTGCACACCATAGACTGTGTGTAGCTGCTAGCTGTAGCTGCAGTAGTGGGACAGGCATACAATACATTACATCTAAGAACATTTGCACTGATTGGCTAAGTCTAGGTTCAAAGAGGGTTGTATGCACTGGAGAAGTTTTGATACTGGGTTGTTTATTTAAAGTTAAGTATCAATACCCAGCTCTAGAAGCCAGTGAGGGTTCTCATCCTTGTTTTCTTGTTGCACTAGAAACTCCCACCATGTGGATAATACTGTATGGATAAGGTCCCTGCACAAAGGGGGATTCACATTAACCCCACACAACCCTCCAGTTGAAGGTCATTGCTGACAGGTGAACAGGAAAGCATGATGACACTATATGTCATGGAGGTAGCACACTACTATTAGCCTGAGGAGACATGGACAGTTGAGTTAGAGATAACGGCTGTATGACTGTAGTACACAGAGAATTTGAAATTACAGATTGTAGAAAAAGAGGAAGAAAAAGAGGAAGAATAAAACCTTATTTTATTCTTCCTCTGCATGTGCCCTTGCTTTCAGAAATTTTAGTTAGTATTGGCACTTGGTTGTGAGCCGTACTGCCACAATAATAATTTTGTGACATTTAGTTAATGGCACAAGTCAAGTCAGTTTTATTTATACAGTGCCAGATCTTGCCAAATATTTCCCGCCAAGAGCAAACACGGGAGATTTATACACAATGTCAAATATATTTGGAACATTCATGCAGTCTCACAACAGTGTCTGAGTCAGGTGTCTGTAAAACTGAATTCAACTTGATGATCTGCCCTCTGCTACTTCTGTGTTAATTAAAAAGCAGCAGTGAAAGCCCATGTGGACTTGGCTTTCATTATGTGCTTTGACAGCTCTGGATTAAAACATATTTCAAAAGTTTCAACCCCCCTGCCTCTGAGTAGGGCATGGCAATTTACCAGCGCACCCAGACTGTTTTATCACTAATAATGTTCACAGTACACAGAACTGTCATTGTTGAAAACACTCACTGACTCTACCAGTGTAATTATCCCCACTCACCACAGATTGAAATGCTTTCCTGCATGTTATCAAGTACATTAAAAGAAAAATTATTGGCTGCGATGGAAATTATGCGCTCTGCAGGTGAACCAGAGTGCTAGAGGATGCTCACGGTCACAATTTTCTGCTGCACTGTGTGGAAGTGATGTGATCTGTGTTCTACATTCATGTGATGATTGTGGTGATGGTGACGATGACAATGGCATGGATTACACACACACACACCTTCGCTCAGTTAGTTTAAGCATGTGTGTGTCCCTTGTTTTTTCTGGCCCCCTTCCTTGCCTGACTGTCTTTTGCACTAAGCTATGCTGTGTTAGGCTGTATTGTACTGTTGAGCATCCTGAGTGCTTGTGTCAAGGAGGCTTGCATGCATTGCTTCAATCCTCTGAGCCATGCAAATAATTGTGTTCCTGACTGATGTCCCATGCATTTTTCATACCTGAGCTTGACTGTGTGAGCAATGAGTAAAAAGTTTTTTCCCTCCACCTCCACACCACTGTACTGTGTCTTTCACCTCCCCACACCCTCTACCTTCACCTCATGCTCATCCCTCCACACGCACATTTCCAGCCTCTATCATTGAAATCAATGGAATTGATTCTCCTGGGGTTAATGGATTTTGCTGCCAAGGTGAGGAGGATGCACTTTAATCATGGCAGATCTTAAATATTTTATCAGGGAGAGCCAAAGGTTCAGAGCTGGAGCTGGCAATGTAGAGGGAGGAATGATAGGGGAGAGAGATTCCCCATGCATCTCAGCACTCTGGTCTAACAATGGGCCAAATGTTGCTCACTTCAGACAACAGCAACAAAATGGTATCACAGAGAGGATGAGAGGATGTGCTCTTGTGTTTGTAGACAAGCCAATTGAGTTAAGTTACTTGGTAAGAAGAAAGTATTAATGTCAGTGTGCACAGTGGTTTCCACAGATAATGGCTTAGTGCACTGAGCCTCTGTGGGAAATTGGGCTTTAAAAGGTTTTTTTTTTTTTTTTTTTTTTGCATAATTTTCATGAACCATTTTTAGGATGGATAAATAAGAGCACTTAACCAAAGGTTTTCAAGGATGAGAAATGGCAACATTTTCATAACTTTTACTTAGACATGCACTAAATGTTTCCTTGTTGTGTGACGTTGGTGTTCAGTTTACAGATTTTGTACCTTGAACATGTAAACTAGAAACTGCGTGAATCAGAGATCTGCGTGGGCAAACATGCCAGTAACATTTTATACACTTTCAAGGTATTGATCATCCATTTTTGGTGCTATGTTAATCATACAGTGGAGTGTGCACTTTCCCACACATCGAAATGAGGCGATCCAAGCCAGCAGCAGTGTCTGTGTGAGACTTGAAACCTTCACAATATATTTTCACAATATATTTTATTCAGAATCTGTTTTGGTGCTATAGTTGTTGTCAGAATGACATATTTTCCAGCGCTGTTATAATAAGCTAGAAATAGAAATAAAATAGAACTACTAAGTGTAATACAAAACATAGTATTACACTTAGTAGTTCTATTTTGAAATCACACCTAGACCTATAATTTTAAATGGCAACATGTCAGAAATTTCAGTCAAGGCCTTATTTCTTAAAAGGGGCTCAGCAGTAATGATTGCTCACTTGCTCAGGGAGAATAAAATGCCAAGTGGTTAATAAAAAAGGTAAGTTTTTTTCCCCTGCAAAATGGCAGAATACACTGTCAGCATCTCAGATATGGAGATTTCCTGGTTTTCTTCATTTATTAAATATTAAACTGAATATGATCCGGTTTTAGATCTACAAAACAAATTATTTAAAGATATCACCTTGGACTGCAGTGGGCATTTTTCAATATTGTCTGACATTCTGTAGATGTTGCAGCCCTAGATTAAACATGACAATTAACTTTAGTCTTTGTTGTTATTTGTTAACTGCTAATAAATAAAACAGTTGGTACAGGGGCACTGCAGTAACACATGGTGTCACCAACCATTTCTTTTCACAGAACATTCTCTTCTCAAATCTTCACCAAAAGTACACAATGCTAATACTCCACACACTGCAAGCAGCCCTTCCAATCATTATCAGTCACTAGCACAGCAATTAAGACATCAACCCTCAACTAGACCACTAAACCAAGATGGAGGTATCGCTATTGGGAATCAGATCATCTTTGTAAACACAAACCTAATCCCTGTACCTCCCAAAAGCCCCATCTTTGCTGTAAGTAAAGTGTCTGTTTGCCTAATTCAATAAACAGAACAGTAGAGCACTGCATCTTTGTAACATTAGAATAAATTGGTCCACTGTAGACAAGGAGAATGGGTCTTAATGAAACCAGGACCCTCTTCAGAGGTCAGTTAGCCATCAGACATTTTAATTTAAACTTACATTGAGTGAAAATATAAAAAAGAAAGAAAAAAAGCACATTTTAATAGTAACCCTCCATCATTGTGTGCACTACGTAGCTTAGACTGACTGAACAGACTTATAGAAATTATATTTTACAATTCTTCATATTTTATTCTAACGAAATTCGTTAAGGCAAGTAATTCGGTGCTTTTAAAGTCATGATGTTAAGCTGACACGGATCACTTATTTTGTTTGCGGTCAGACGTTGCTGCGTCTCCATGATAAGGCTGCACGTTGCGTGTTGCTGTGTTAGATACAGTCGGCTTAATAAAGTCAGTGATCACAAGTTAGAATAATATATTTATTTTAAAAAAAAACAACCTTTTATTCACCGAGGTTTGGATTGGATTGTTCGGGAGATTTTAGCGTCTTTCTTCTGTGACAGACGCATTTCACTACCACCAGCTGTTGAAGGTAAATCCGTCCGTATGCTGCATCTCTGACAGTATTTAACTCAGAAATAATTTGGTAAAGTATGAATCTAGTGCATTAAGGGTCAGAAGTTTTTGAATCCATGGTGTTTTGTTCTTGTTAATCAATTAATTATAGCCACAGTAAGCTCTTCCGTCATATGCACGCACGTGCAGGTTGTCAATGCATGGACTTTGCTGATATTAATAAATCTCTTGCAATAATAGCTGTAAAAAGCTCTTGAAGAAATTACTCTCATAGCACTTCAAAACTGGCACATTTCTCCTTAAAAAGACAGTCTTTTCAGTTCTGAAATACAGTAGAATGAGCCCTGCCATGTTCTTTTTGACTTAAGTAGCCTGTCAGATTAATCTTCAAGAAAGAGGAAAAATCTTTTCCAGCATTAATTCTCAATTGTTTTTCTGTAAAAGTCAAGTGGCATCTACCGCTCGCCTCATTCTCCCCTTCCAAGTGTGTAAGAGAACCTATGGTGGTTGTGAAACTCACTAAAAAAAAACCTAAAACATGAAAGGCCCTATCTAGAGCCAGTGTTTGGTTTGTCCGCTCTGGGATTTTGTGGCATTTCAACATGATAACCTCCATGGAAGAGGCCCTCCGTGGACATAAATGACTCTTTCTAAGGTAACAAAAACACAATTCTTGTGCTGTGTTCCAGTCACAGTTTGAGGTCAGAATTTGCCGTCTTCCAAGCATTCCAGGTGCTCAACAACAAACATAAACAAAACACATGGTTGATTCTGACAAACTGAAGTTTCTTTGGTAAATGCATATACAGTTGCCACTGTTGTGGGATGTCAGACAACTGGTAATTCATGAAGTTTCCAGGTCCTGTCTTGAGTTGTCTTGAAAATAGCATTATTTTCAGGTGATTATACGCTAATGAAAACATACTACATGAATATAATATTACATTCCTGCCATATTCAGCTGCTCGATTTCCCTGAATCTTACACAGTGGACCTCTAAATTATAGTACATGTGACCCGATGCAAAAGTCTTGAGAGCAGCTCTTTTGATGTCAATTCTAACTGGAGCATAGATAAAAACCTAAAATGTTTTAGACTTGAAGAACACTTTACCACCCACGTCCTTTCTAAACCTGACAAGCTTAATCCCATCTCAGGTTGTCTGCAGCAGCTCTCTATATTCCTGCTTCAGTCAAAATTCATTCATAGATGGATGTTTTTCAGAACAGAGCAACATTATTGCCTTTTTGAATTTTGCATTTTTATGTGCGTAAAATGTATTCAAATTATGAACTGTCCATGAGCCTTTTTGTTAGCTCTACTTTGAAGACTATAGGGGATGAGTGTCTGATACTTGAAATATTGATTTTTAGTTATAACTTTAAAACTAAATAGATTTTGAAGAGTGCCGTCTGTCTTTTTCTTCCATCAGCACCACTAATCTGTGCATCTGATTATGTCTGAATATGACACATCATAATGAAAGCAGTTTCATGTTCTAGCTTAATTGACAGTGCTAAACTAGCTTAGTCATAATTACTACACTTCCTACTCAGCAGAAGGTTTGAAGAATGAGACATCTGCTCCCTGAGACGGTGCTGCACACAGCAACATCAGAAACAGAAATGTTAAATTAAACATCCTCTTAATCACAAAGGGAATGTCACACCAGGCCATGTTCATAATATATTATTCTGTTCTTCAGATTCATGCATCACTGGCTGGAATCATTTTAAGGTTTAAAAAATAGATACTTGTTTTCAGGATGTAAGGCAACCAATGTCATGTTGAAGGACTAGGTATGAAATAAATAATTCTAATTAATTGTGTTGGAACTTGCCAAGGAACTTAACATCCTCTCAAAATCACAATTTGCTTGCTTGAAGAGATGGAACATTTTACAGCTTTATTATGGGCTCTTTTTACTCATTAAACAAAACAACATGCATGCTAGTATATACCTTTTGGGGTGACGCCACCCGTATTCATCCCAAATGGTTTTGGTACAGATTGGGAGATAAACACACTGAAACATTTTGATGGATGATATCATTTCTGGGTCTAAAAGGGTCTTCGTCTTGGGACGGACGTTTAGCTCAGTGGGTAGAGCGTCCGACCCATGTATTGAGGCTGTAGTCCTCTGCAGCGGCCGCTGGTTCGACTCCCGCCCTCGGCCCCTTGCTGCGTGTCATCCCCTCTCTCTCTGCCCCCTTTCCTGTCTACTCTTCACAGCTGTCACTGTCAATAAAGGCACAAAAGGCCAAAAAAAAATAACTTTAAAAAAAAAAAATAAAAGGGTCTTCGTCTTGACACCACTCCTATAACTTTGTTGTTTTTAAAAATTAAATAATAATAGTGCAACAGCAGCATGAGCTTCTCTTTATTTTCTCTCCCACATGTCAAAAATGGAACTTTTGAGCCAATGACTCTATAGCAACTCTGATGGGACATACTCCTACAAATACAGAAGGCTTTTAAATCACGATGTTATGATGGTAGAGGGCTCAGTGATTGATGACTGTTAGCCATCATGATTGCATCGTCCATCAGCCCAACCAGATCGTTCGGCTTCCTATGTTGGGCACACCCTGTGACCCAAACTGTCAGATTTGTCTATTTATATCTACTACTCGAACAGAACGTTTTGGCGGTGCACCAGTTGTTGTGTATCAGCTGTAGCATGCTAGTTGGCTTAGCTCAGTTAGTCAAGTTAATGTACTGTTGTTGCTCAGTAAGCTACAGTGAAAATGGACAAAGATTAATGTCAAACTGTGTCGGAGCTCAACAATAAATGAACTTGCCTGAGGGCAAGTAAAATATCATGTAGGGCCAGTAAATCCAGTAAATTTGGTAATTTATGGATCATTAAAGTAAAAACTTATTATCTGTGGGCTTTGGACTGACAAGACATTTACATACATCACCTTGGATTTTGAGAAACTAGGATAGACATCTCTCACCATTTTCTAACATTTTATAGATGTTGTAGCCCTAGATTAAACATGACAATTAACTTCAGCCTTTGTTAGTTGATAACTGCAAATAAATAAAACAGTTTTTACAGGGCCAAGTAAAAATTTAATTGAAAACATTAATTAACATTGAACTCTTTGTGTGTCGATATTGTTCAATTTGAAGCTGGGTTTGTCTGTGGAAACACTTCAAAGGCATCATTTATGTGTCGATTAGTGGAACAAGACTAAAACAGACTGAAAGGCGAGTTCTTCTTTCTACAGCGTTCAGATAGCCATCACATGTGCATTTCTGTTTTGCTGTTCACAGTGGACCATTGCTGACATTTGTTATTGTTTCTTGTTGCCAGTATGGCAGTATGAAAGCCTTAAGTGTTAGCCACTGTTGAATGTTATTTTTAAATTCAAGGTACATGCAAACCATGGATTTTGTTTATCATTAACCTGTCATATAACCTTAGCAAACTAACTGATTAATTTCCAGAGAAGTAGAAGATTTGTCCACCACCAAAATTCAGCTGAGAACTTAGACTTAAGCTGCATTGATGTGTATGATTTATTACATTTTCTGTTATCTAGAATTAATGCTCTTTCTCTTTGAAGAAGAACAAACACTGGTGTTGGTACCTGGGTTAAATTCAGGAAAAACTGTGGCTGCCCCACCATGGACGTACAGTATACCCCAAGTGCCTCATTTACGAAGCTCCAGCATCAGAAAATTCTGCCTTAACCTCAGACTTAATTAAGAGTTATGTGAAGCCACATAGATGCAGTTTAAAGATGATGTATGTGGCAGTGAACTTGTTGCCCCACGAGGGCTAAGCTGAGCCAACACAGAGGACACACATGAAGCCCCAGTGTAAGCGAGTAATCAGCAAGGTTTGACTAGCACACCTTGTCTGGGCTTACTAGTGTTGCAGGCGATATAAAGAGATGGTGATAAACTAGTATGTGTCTGCATTAGCTTGTGGTAAATGACACAAAGGGTTTAATAGTCATTAAAGTAATTTATACTAATATGCAAATCATGGGAAGTCAACTAAATTCATTTCCTGCTCAGCCTTTGGAATCTTACATAAAGAAAATTCGCTTGTACATTTCATTCTCTGCTGACTCATAAAAATTTGCCTTTGGAAGATGATTTTTTTTTTTTTTTTAAATTAGAAAGCAGAGCCAGATGGAAGAAAACCTTATACCCTTCACTCTGTCTGGCCTTTTGAGTGGCCATGCAAGACTGTGGAATACCTCTCTAAAAAGCAGTAATTTATATGTTTATACATTAGTTTTCAAACTTTTCTGTTACTTTGACACCTAAGTGTGAAGAAGAGTAATGGCTGAGTGCCAGCCTGGATATTTGAGCAATTTCACAGGTCTCCAACAGAGACACGGCAGCCCAGACCTCTTCTAATCTTCTCATCTCTCCCTCCTGCTGGAAATGTTAGAAAGTCATGCATGCTGGGAGGCACAGTTTCCATATGAAAAAGCAAGAATAGACCACTTGTCACAAGATTCAAGCAATATTTGGGATCACAGGGTAACTCGTTAAAGGGCTCAGCAGTGTCTGTAGAATCACATTTACATTAAGTACATTTACTGTACATGCACTCTAGTTTTCTGATTTTGAGTATTATCCAGGCTTACATGGAACATATGGAGAAACTCAGCAAACCTGTCATGTCTGTACTGACTGAGTTACCTCAGCAGTTGAGGACAAACACTGCAGCATTCTCACTCTGCTGGATATAGCCTCTTTATGTGATTACCAGTAATGGAAGACAGTGGCGTCAATTTAATTTATCCTCTGCATTACAAACTTAATCAGACTATAATTATATTTTTTGATATTATTTTATCCATGAATGATCATCTAACACATAATCAAAACTGTTAGCAGCTTGCCAGTACCCTCATGGAGAATGTCTGTCTGTGCACTACACACTGGAGGAGGCCTAAGTGGGGATTAAACAGCAGGGAGCTGCATTAGTCGGGGCCGTTTTTTTTTAAGGTATTGGTGAGATAATGAAATAAGGTATCTGAAGTCCAGTTGGAGTAACAGAGTAATGCATTTTCTTGCTTATCAGATGCCAAAACACTGAACAACAGGTTGGAATATTCACACACAGGATTTTGCAGCTCTGCTAAGTAATCATGGCAGCAGCCGTTTTTTGTCCCAAAAAAACAAAAAGTAAATAGCAGAACAGCCTTCACATTGCAAAGTAATTCACCAGGAACATGTGTATTTGATTGGCCTATGTAATGGAGCTCAATAATTGAGCTCCACTACATAATGGACTGAAATAACATGTCTTAACTGTTGTGATGCAGCAAATGTAGAGTTAGGTTCAACTTTTTTGCTGGCCGACCATAGGTGTTTGGAAAAAAAAAACCTTGATACAGCATCCTTCCAGTTTTTCCCAGTGCATTGAAAAATCCCCCACATGGGACTGCAAACAAAGTCAATTGTGACTTTTTCTGTTGTGTATTTTTGAACCATGGAGGTTTTGTATTTAAAAAACTTTCCTCAAGCCGAGAAAGTCATTACAATATAAAAACTATGGGCCAAGTGGTAACCTGTGGGCGGGACCAGCTGGTGAAACAATACTGTGTATATTCTGTGGGCCCGTATACCTTGTAAAGAATCCTGGAAGCTAAAAAACTTTTTTGGTGTAAGACAGCACGAATTTTCTATTAACCTCTTCACCTTAAAGAACAAGTCCATCTTAAACCACAGCAAGTATCTGTCAGCAAGGTATGAAAAGCAGAGTATCTCTCACTGAGAGTTTACTTTGACGTTTGACTCACACACCACAGGCTCAATAGGACGACTCTGCTTTTATGAAAGAGATCACATGAGGTCCCTATGGAAGGCGGGGCGGGTGAGGCAGGGAGAAGCAGCACAGAATAGCTGGTAGGTTGTACAGTATATGCACTAGACTTATATAAAAAAAGCTAATACATTGGTTGACAGAGCGCTTCTACACAAGTGATTGACAGTGAATGGCTTCTAAAAAATGTTTAATATTCTTTGGTACAATCTTTAATCAGTCCACATCTTTTTCATTTCCTTAGAAGGACTCACTGAATTAGTTTAACATATAATCTTGATTTCATAAGTAACAGACACCCATATATTATTTTCTCAATTACTGTTTAATTACAGCCAGCAAATGTTTTTAAATTTTGTTATTTCATTTAATGAGTATATCTATTTCTTCATAACTACACTCAGTTTGATTTCTTTCCCTGATCTTGTTAATTTAGACAGATCCCACAAGGCTGTCATAGTCACTGATAGTATAATTAGCAGCAGCCTTGGTAAATCTGATGCTAATTACATGCAAATTATCAGCGCAAATTGAATGAAAGGCGCAGCGCAAACGCATATCTGGCCAGCATTAGTAAAGGGTCCTTCAGGTTAATTATGGCATCTCACAACGTATGAGTAAAATTTTGTGCTTTCTTTTTCATCACCAGCTTGTTCAGCAAAATGGGCGAGGTGAGCACATAAATAAATGTCAGAACCAAGAGCAATGGATCAGATTAATAAGGCTTTTCTAAAATAATTGTCAGGTTTGTATTCGTACTGATTCTGTACTGAAAAAAATGTCTGAATTTGGATGACAGAGAGACATGTCTGGGTTTGTTTGTCTGCCGGTTGGTGCTCTTTCACCAATGCGATCAAGAGGATGTAAAATACTGGCCAGCATCTGCAACCCATGTGCCATCAGAACCTTAACTATTACAGTTCAGTCCATTTATGCAGTGTGAGAACCTGCAACACAATGAGTGAACAGTTTTATCCTCATGTAGCCTAGCAGGGGCAAACCTGCATGCTGCCAGTCTGTAATTACCCATCAGTGGCTTAACTAATCTGGATTGCATTGTGTAATGCCTCTGTGAGCCAGCTGCAGTGAGAGACATGCCCTACCCTAAGAACGGGCCAGACAAACAACAGGGGCACATGGAGCTGTGTATGCCTGCTGTCATTCTCTGACAGCAGGCATACACAGCTGACAGAGTGCAGGATCAGGGGGCTACTCCTCTCAGCTGTCTCCCTGCCCTCCCCTCAGCACCCGGCTGGCACTAAGCTAAGACTTGGCAGATTTGTGAATCTGAATTGGTGCCATGAATTTAAATACATTTTTTTTATTATTATTTGTAAGGGAATGCAGTGAAAATAGACTACGTTGACAGTATGGTTGTATTTTTTTGTTTATTTATTTTCATTTGTTTATGTTTGGAAGACATCCTGCTGGCCTGGTATGAGCCTCTCACATTGCAGCATCACCACTGTGCCTCAGATGTAGACAGACAGCTATGAGTAGGAATCTACCCATGTTTCTAGCTACAATATCCTTACTCCTCCCCCTTATCCTTGTCTCCCTCCCTGACCTGCAGGTGGCCTGACCTTTCCAAATAAAACTCATCCCTCTGCTGATCCCTCCTCACAAACCTCTTACATGTAGCAGTGCTGCTCATTTCTGTGACACACAGTGACAAAAGACTGAAGCCTTTTTTTTATATCTGTTATCTATAGGTTGTAGGAATGTGTCTGCATCAAAATGTTTTGTTCATGGATCAATCCTCTAATCTGCTTGGCTTTTTAGCCCGACACGGCTGTTGAAGAATGCTCCAAGAGGCAGTGTGAAAGAAGCCTAAACCTGAGGTTTGTCTATTTAAACATACAGTAGCTCCTCTGAGCTGGCTGACACATGAGCCAGTGGTGTGCAGAATGAGAGGAGACAGGAGATTTCAGGGAGCAGGTGTGAGATTTATGGCTTCTGGCTGACTTAATACTGTGCACATTACCAGGTGACAGTATATATGTTGTTGTATAACATAAGATTTATACTGCAGTGGTCCGGTGGGGGATTTCATGATGGCATTACTCTTAAGACTTGATCCTCTTGATTCTCAATCCTGAATTTCCCAGATTAATTAAGTAAGTTTCTCACTTTGCACATTTAATTTTTGCATGAAGTTGTCTATACTGTTTGTTAAGTTGTATTTAAGGTACACATGATTAAATTATTTTGCTTTTCAAATTTTTTTTTAAATATATGTAATAATTCTGAAAAGGAAGACTACATTTTTTCCCATGAAGTCACCCATATGTTTCTGAAGAGCCATTGTGAAGCTCTCAGTGTGGTGGTTCTGGCCATCGCTATCTTGGCAGTGCCTGACTCTAATAATATACTAATCTAACTAATCAAAAAATGGACAAAGACTGGTTCATGAGGAAAGCTGAGGCAGCCAAATGAAGCGACAAACTAGTGACTGGCCATCTGTGATGGTGTCCACCTTTTACATGAAACGGGAATGCCCTTAGTTATGCATAACTTTAAGCCGTAATACAATTTAAACAAGTGAAACAACAGGTTTAAGTTGTGCATTTTAATATGGGATGTAAGGCCCTTTTCCACCACATTAACTCTGGTCCTTGAACCAGCTCTGTTCCAGATTCTTGGGACTTTGATGCTATCTAGTGAACACACCCAGATTTTCACCTGTTTTGAGAGGAACCAGTGTAATCAAGGATGTCATCAACAGAAGGCGTAACACAGTGCACACAGCCTGTAGAGTTCCAGTTGGGATCCAACTTTTACTCCAAATGAATGGGGATGGTTCCATGTTGGTGAAAAAGTCCTGTATGGGGACTGACTCTCTTTGTAGGCAGCCTCAAGTGGCTATTGAAAGAACTGCAGTTTCTGGCACTTTTGCCTTGGCTGCATCGTTATGCCCAAGAGGCTGCTACTTGATCAGTGCATCATAGTCAAGAATGAAAATTTTAAACTTTACAGACATTCACTGTCATCACTTAATGACAAGATACATGGAAAACTGAGTGAACCTGCCATCACTTTGACATTAATGATAACATATCAGGCTAATGTGCTAGCATATGTTGAAGTATTACATTATCATTACATACTTAATGTTAGCAGGATAACATGCTAAATATTACCATATGAACATGCACAGTATGTAGCATTTAAAATTTAATTGCATGATGACATATTAAAGTTGTCAGCAACTACTAGATAATAAAATCTATAATTTATTCAGTAAGTGGTAAGTAATATGCCACTTAACAAAGCTCAACTGAGGTAGCACAACTGAGGCTGACAAAATACAGTTTAGACTGATAAAAACTGAACCAAGTCTTATAAGTTGAGCTTGCCACTGCACACAGCCTTCTAGCTAACACTATCTTTTCTGTGTTGCCATCCTCAGTTGGTACTGATCAGACCCCACTGGTGGTAAGAATGTAAAAATACCAAAGTTTTACTTTGATTTTTTTTTTAATCTAATAAACACTTTTGTGTTATGGAGAGCATAACAGCATCAGGGGACTGGTAGCAAGGCTATAGATTTGTTTTCTCATTAAAAGTACTGGTACACTGTTTGCTTTGGATGCTTGGTGTTTGGTATTGTGATTTACAGAGTAAGTTTTCCATCCATAAAAAATCTTATAACATGTAGTATCCTTATCTTTCAAGGTTTGCATATTAAGAATGCACTTTTTTTTCTGAGGGGTGTGAATAGTAAATGTGATCTTTAGACCGGCCTATAGATCAAGTTGAGTGTTGAATCCTGTAGTTACTTAAGATGTCCAGCTACAAAACTCGATGCTGGAAAACTGAGCTAAGGATAGACTGAGTATGTAGATGGCAGTACTGGGAATTCATCATCAGCTCACTTGCAGCAAAAATAAGCAAAGCATTTAATTTAATCACTGAAACCACTGAACACTTTTGAAATTCAGTCTAATTTCTTGTGTCTGAAGCTGGCAGAGTAGCTTGCCAACTGTCCTCGCTGTTATCACCTTCTTAGATAGACCTGTGAAGTGGGAAACAAAGAGGAGTCATGAAAAAGCATTTATATCCATCTGACATGTGGTTTGTGTTCAATTTAGGCCTTGCTTGGCTGGTGTCCCAGGTCTAAAGTCATTAAGTTAATATTGAATATTTCCCTTATCTTGATATCACAGTCCATCACTTATAGTGTTGTCTTTAAGAGGGTTTGCCCTCACCACAAGTGATTTAGGGCTACCTTACTTTGCTGGTTGTTTTAGAGAACCAGGCAGCACATCTCACAGTTGTTCACAAGATTCCTGTGTTCACAGAGGATTGCTGTTTTTATGTCTTATAGGTCGAACAGAAGATGGAATAGAGGCAATTCAAACCACAGAAAGTTGTGTAACAATCGGGGGTTAGATCAGTATTGACCTTTCCTGACAGACATAATGTTACTTATAGAGGAACAATCCTGATGATAAAGAAATATCCAGAGAATCAGCCTTGGGTAATGAAAATACTCCTGCTGTTTCAGTTAGAATGATGCATGGATGTTGGCACAGTAGTGTGTGTGTCTCTGGCAGCCTGGTAATTCAGAAACATAGTAGAAACAGCTAATCTATATCTATCCTGTACTTTCAACATTGCTGGTCCTCTCTGGGAGATTGAGTGCCCAAAGCCATTTTGTTTCCACTGTGTCAGAGCCACTGCTACCATAGCTTCAGTCCTTCTGTCTTTTGTGTCACAGAGACTACTGTAAATAAAGAGAAGAAAAAGTATCACTGCACAACCTTTCCTCAAACACTTATGTTATAAAAGCTCATTTACTGGAGTGAATTTGTAATCAAAGCACATGTGGGGATTACCAATTAGCCTAGCCCAGGCCAAGTGAGTGAGCAAGTTCCACAGTGATAGTCTGGACTCCAGAGTGTGAGAGTTTGGTTTACACAACACAGACCTTAATGGACAATAGCGAATAGAGCATTAAATAGTTTTTTGTGAGAGTATTAAGTACATTCCCCATTTTTTCCCTCCTCGACACAGATTTCTGTGGTTGATGGCCCTTTTTTTCATCCACCTGCTTTTATGCACATTTTCAGGTGACATCGACTGGCCAGAGACAGGAACTGGACGGTTTTCAGCATGACTGGTCCTGACCAGTGAACAGCCAGTCAGATTCACACACATGCGCCGCACTATGGTCATGTCATGCACGCAGCAACACAGTCAGTAACATCACAGCCACAACAGCTCTGGTCACAGCCACACACACAGCCACAACAGCTCTGGTCACAGCCACACACACAGACATGTGTTTGCATGAAGTCGGCATTAGCAACAGATTCCAAGAACAGGATAAAGAGAACACAGACAGTCAGACAAGGAGACGGAGCAGCTGAGCAGCTGATGATGTTGTTAAACAATAGTAAATTTTCTTAGCTCTTCAGGCTAATGCTAGCCAGCAGCATACTAATGTTCACAGACTGACAGTTAAAATTTCATCTCCAGTTCTAGCTGAAGAATAAACAACCTGTGATGAGGAGTCTCTTCAAACATTTTCTCATTCAGACTCATTTAACTTCTGCTTCTGTTTTTCTCACTGCAAAGCTTAACTGCAGCGAACTGTTGGACTGCGTCACTCTCTGGCTTGTTTCTGTCTACTTCCACATTAGATCACGTGAAATCACATTTCTCATGAGGTCTTGCAAGACTGTCCTCCCCTATAGTACATAATCTTAATATAATAAGGCCTGGCTGTAACCTGGAGCACTTCTGGAAAATGTAAACGTTTTTTTATAGTCAGTGTTTTATTATGAACATTCAATTTAATTTTAGATCAAAGAAAATGTTTGTGTATTGTCAATTATAGTTCCTATAGGGGCTGAAAATCAGCACTGGCCAAAATCGGAAGCAACCAAGAAAATTGCAATCTGTGCATCTCTAGTATCGATAAAAGCAAAATTTAGAAAGTGCAATGGGAACACGGTGTTTGTGCATAGTTGCAGATAAGCTTTGAATGTTAAAAAAAGACATGCATTGTCGTCTTCTGCAATGATTTAATGGCATCTGACTGGAGAATTAACGCCTCCAGCTAGGGCTGAACAATCTATCGTTTTCTGATCGAAATTGCGATTTCAGACAACGCGATCCTGTGATCGCCAAAGCTGCGTTTTTTTGCAGCGCTACTGACTGACCCAGGATCTGTTGTGTCAACTATTTTACACATACATGCCGTCTCCTTACCATCCTGCCAAGCTCACCAATCAGAAGCGGCATGCTACTCGTGGACAGGTCACGCTAATCAATCAGTATTAACCTGCTCCTCCTGCTTTGTAACGGTAACGTGTTTTGAAATGGCTTCAGCTGGAGGAGCAACGGATCGCAGATGATGCGTGTTTCGTACGTCCTCTACGGTCCGGCACGCATCCGCAGACTACGTGTGAGCATCATAGTTTTACTGTCACCGTTACTTTTGTATAAGTTATAATACCCGAAATCTCAATGCAGTTTCAGTGAAAAGACAGGACAGATGCTGCTGCAGCGCATCTCTGTGAACAGCGACTGATTTAAAATCCGTCACATCGTCTTGAGTGAAATCCAGACCATGTCTTTTTTCACTGATGTAACTATGCTGTCGTCAAAGAAACAGATCATAACACTGTGATAATTATTGAAACTTTGGCGATATCAGCTGTCTTAACTTCTACACAGCTCCTCCCTGATCACTGGTGCAGCCCTGCCTCGTCCTGTCTGTGACACAGTGTGTCTGTGCTTATTGATTACTCATGACTTCTTCTGACCAATCAGATGTGCTGTAGGCGGGACATACAGACTACAGAGCGTTGTTGTGTATTATACTGTGTAGTGTATAATGATTGAATGTATACATAGAACAGTAGCCCACTGTATGTTTGAAGATTTTAATATTATTACCATTATCATTATTACATTACATAACTCAAGTCAAGTCAAGTCAATTTTATTTATATAGCGCCAATTCACAACAAAGTTGTCTCAAGACACTTTACATATAGAGTAGGTCTAGACCACACTCAATAATTAATTTTATTTGCATCCAACAATTGAAACAATTAACTATGGTCATAATTACAGACAGACAGAGATCAAAGCCAAGTGCATTTTTAAAATAATTTAACCCTAATCCCACCATTTTTTTGTTTTTTGCTGATCCGACAAATGATCCTTCAACCTGGTTGCTTTGATGGTATGATGTAATTTTCTGTCATGTTTGTAAATGTTACTGTACATTGTGAATATTGCACTGAAGCTTGATTTGAAGAAAATCGTGAATCAAATTGAAATCGCAATATCTGCCAGAAAAATCGCAATTAGATCTTTTCCTAAAATCGTTCAGCCCTACCTCCAGCTCTTTATACTGAAGTGTTGTGAAGTAAAGTATGACAAGAGATGTGATATATGTGGTATGTTTATACTGTGATACACTAGAGACATTGAGGATGGTGTGGAAGATGGACCGTTGTGTGGAAAGTTCCGCTTTTTTCAGCAAAGCATGTTTGTTAATGAAATGTGGCTTTGTTCAACAAGTTACACCCAAGCATATGATGGCAGGAGCAGAGACCTCGCAACTTCAGGCTTAACGTGACAAGGCAAAATGGCGATTGTTCAGTGTTTCTTCTTCACATTATTTTTTTCTGTTATCGCAAGGATTGAACAGTATGAGCTGTTCTGGTTGCTTTGACAAATAAGTCTCCACTCAGAATTGAGCCAGGCCATTAACTTCTTCGGTGATCTTTTTTTCAAATCTGTCTTCAAACAATACTCATGCTCACGTGGACACCACATTTAAAGAGATTGCTGTAGTCATTCCCACGATTGATATGGCCATGAAGTGATCTTTTCGTAGTGCAACTTCAGTATGAGAGATGGTGACAAGATCAACAGTCTTTGTTCTGTGCAAAAATGAATTCTCAAGTTCTGCTGAAGATTATATATGGCTAAAAGCAGTGTGTGTCGATTAAATCAAGTCACTCTTTGTGTTCTCTTTGCTGCCGCTCAGCAAGGAAACACTGTCTGAGTAAACACAAAGAAGGAATTTCATACTCAAAAGACTGTAACCATCCATTTGATTTAGCTAACTCAGACTGCCAAATTCTCATGTTAGTTTCAGCTGAATTTTTGTCAGCTCTTTGCACAGGGGTGCAACAAGAACTGATTTTTTTTTTTGTCCCAAAACTAGTTGCACAAGGAAGGAGCCCCTTTACGGACAGTATGGAGAGGAGAAATGATCACAGCACAGTAGCTCTTTTAATGTATATTGTACTGTACATAGTAGCATTTGAGTTTTGTTTTAAGACACAATTGAAAAACGAGAATGTGTACCTTAACATGTATTATTGCACGGCTTTGTTTAAATGTTCAATTCTGATTGGACTGTAACAGCATTCTAGGTCTGTTGTTTCTGAATAGCTGCCCATTGCTGTGGACACAGAGATTTTTTAAGTAAACAGCCATGTAATAAGTGGACTAATGTGCAGTGAGTGGGTCATTATTGCGAAATTAACTCCTTTAGGATGATTCAAGACCCCTATATCACAATAATGACCTGCTCACTGTACATTATCCCTTATCTTTATCCATGTAAGAAAAAGATTTTTTGCAGAGTCCTCAAATATCAGTATTGAGTTTGGTCAAGGAAAAGAAATTTATATATTTTATTTTTTGAAGGTTTGGTCAGTGAGTTGATGTGAAGGATGCTGGCGTTCTACATTTCAAAAACTGTCAGATCCACCTTCAAATAAAAAAAGTTCCTTTCCCAGGCAGCTGTGTGAATCCCCTACAAGGCACTGGAAGTCAACAACTGGGATGTCAGTGGTGGTTCAGTAAAAGAGGATGTTGTAACCTGACATGACAACACATGATGAGAAATCAATAGCCTCATCTCCCAACATTCTCTGAAAGGAAAAAGAGTGAAAGGGAAAGGGTATGTTTGTGTGTGTGTGTGTGTGTGTGTGTGTGAGTGTGTGTGTGTGTGTGTGTGTGTGTGTTGTTGGTGTGTCATTTCATTTTTAATGTGAAGAGGATTCATGTGGACCTTGACAGACATTGATTGTTGGTCCCCATTAGACTAGATGGCACAGCTGAATACAGACAATCTCTGGACAGAAAATACAATACTGTATATTTTATATACACCAAATATATCATATACTTTACAGATACAGTATACCCCAACTCATTTTTGGTCAACACACTTTTGTTTAGGATGGGTTCACATTTTTTCAAGTCTTTTGTAATAGAATATTTGCATACCCATATGTACATTGGTTGCTGTGATTGTTGATCTTGTCCATACCGCTAAGAGAACCCCTTAGTCTGTCATCATTTGCATTGAAATTAAAGGGAAAATTCACCACCTTTTTATGTGGATGTCCAATCAGTGTTTATGGTAAACGTAGCCAGTTGAAGCAATAAATTCCTGTGTGACCAAGAAAGCTGAGTTTTGCTGCTTGCTGAGCTGTGCCAGCAGAGCCTGCATGTACCAAAAATAGCAAAAAGGGGCGAAAGTTAAGAAGGATCATTTACATCACTGTGACAGTGCTGGAGCAGGAAGAACAGATTTTGAAGCAGAAGATCTCAGCTTTCTTTGTCAATATAGCACACACTGAAGAATGTATTGCTTCACTTGGCTACATTTACCATCAACACTGATAAGACATCTGCATAAACACTGGTAAATTGTCTCTTTAACATGGTCTTCTTTGTGGCCAGTATAGACAGCAGAAACAATTACAGCAACTAAAGACTGGTTCAGTGTACATATGGACATGTCAATACTGTTTTAAGATGGAAAAAAAATGTCTTCCTTTTATTTGATCCATTTGAAAAACCTGTTCTCAGAGAGCTATTTGCTCTGCCTGAGTAGCATTTCATCAGTGGTAATTGTTACAGTGTGATACTATTCACGTCCACTCCAATTCAACCGATGGTGTTCACTGAGTAAAGTGGTTACCAAACAGACTGTATTTTCAATGAGCAATTAAATGTGTGTGTGAGATCTGCCACCTGCAAGAGCAGAATCATTTCATTAATAAGCAAGCATTTACCAGTAGAAACAACTGTAAGCTCTATGCATCGCCTTGTTTTCAACTGTTTGTTGACACTGCTAGTTTTACTCAGTTATTTTTGCAAAATACAGCCCTCCACATTAAATCCAGTCTTTACTCAACATTGTAATAATTTTCATCCCTTAGTCTACACATTCACCAGATTTTTGTTTTTATTGCTTGTTCTATCACCTGATTGTGTACAGTGGCTTCTTTCTTTGCTGTTTCATAAATTTATAGCACAAACATGTTAAAATCAAAGAAAGGGCACCCAGCAGGGGTAGCTGTCTAGTAGGTGAATACTGTGACATTGTTATTTTTCTTGTGGTTGTCACATTCAGCATGCTGATTATACATAAAACAATCATGCACAATAGACATTAGAATACAACAAAACAAACTGCGCATCATGAAAATCGATAGATGTATAATTTTCACGTACAGGGATTGAAGACGTTGGTATAAGTGAGTGCCCTGAGCAGCTGTGTTCCCTGCTCATTTTTTGCCCACAGTGTGTATTTACACCGTGAGAATGGGATGTCTCTTGCTGCGGCTTTTGCTGCACTATAGCTGTGCAACCCTGGTGGAGGCAACATGCACCCCAGAGTCGACCGTGAATCAAGCTATTGGCTGCCCTCAGTTAATACTGTGAAGGAGTGTATCACAAATTCTAATGGGCCTGAAGTGCTATTGGAATGGGTAAATGTGAGGATCTATTCTGCAGGCTTTGGGGCCGAATAGCTAAAAAGGGCATGTTTATTTTCTTCTCCTCTCCTCAGTGTACTTGTACTATTCTCCATCTCTAGTGCATTGTCTATTGATTTTTCTCCAGCCCCCTCTATCAGTCAGGCTTTAATAAGACAACACATGTCGCCTTAAAAAGAAACGTATTAGAATGTTAATGGTTCACTCCACAGACCTGCTCGCCTCTCTGCTGTGTTGTGCGTGTGTGTGTGTGTTTGTGCAAACACGCGCACACGATTGTGTTACTGTGTACGTGTGTGCCACCACATTTTCATTAAAGCAGAAGAAGAAGACAACATTCATCTTGATGGTTTTAGCGAGTAAAGGGGGTGGAAAACAAGGAGAATGTGGCAATAGAGGGATGAAGGGATAAGGATGGAGAGAGTAGCAGAAAGTGAAGAAGAAACCTCCTCGTGCAGAGTGGATTCATCTTCTGTCTTATTGCTCCTGTAGGGACCAATTTATCTTCATTTAGGTTTTTGGCACTAACCCCAACCCAGACCAGCCGCCTCAAGAAAGCACATGAGCCCAATGTGGCTCTTTGGCCCTTGTGGCTTGTATCTCGCGGCTGAGCACTACTGTTTTTTTTTTTTTTTGTTGTTGTTTTTTTTTTTGTTTTTTACAGGTTCATTATGTTGTTGGAGCGAAGGTGTCTAAAATATCTTTAAATGCAACCACATATAAGAAAGAAAGAATTACAAAATGTCCCCAAAATTTAATTTATAAACAGGTGAAAGAAAGCCTTCCATCAGTTACAACCCACATAAATATTATTAACTGGCAGTTCAGGTACTATTTAACTTATTTCTTTTCTTTTTTTGTTTTTTTTTATTATTAATGTAGTATATAGTAATCATTTATAGTTAACTTTTACTACTTCACAGTTACCTATCTCATGCTAATTTCACAATTTTAATGAATGCTTTAATAAATGTATAAAATGTAGATATTTTATTATGTTATTTTAGTATGATCAAAAAACCATCTCATAGTTGATAAAAATTACTTTCTTTATATAGCACCTTTCAGAATAAAGTTACAAAGTGCTTTATAGTAAACAAAAAAAGTAAAAGTAAAGTCCAGACATAATATATAAAACGAGAGAAAAAAGAGAAAATAATTTGAATAATTACAGCATATATGCAGCCTCCATAGAAGAGGACCCACGCCCTGTGTAAATAAAAACAGCTCGTTCTATGATAATGAAAACCTAACATTTCTTATTTTCATGTGATTTAATAAAAATACACTTATGTTTTTATTCAATTTCTGACATATTCTGCCAATAAATCCCCATAAATCTTACTCACTGGACCTTTTTACATTGACATTTACAAGAAGACACTGAGTTTTAGTGTTAAGGGGCCCAGACAATGGCTTGGTCACCTTTACTGAAAAGATAAGATTTTTGAATCATTAATAACGCCCTGCTGGTGGATTGAAAGCAACGATCAGGCTCGGAGTCAGGCTTCTGCCAGATACAGGCAGAAGCCTGACCATTCAAGGCTTCAAAAACAAAATCCTCAAATCAATTCTAAAACTTGCAGGTAACCAGGGAAGGGTAACAAGGATGTGATGTGGTTGCTTCACTTACGTAACAGAGTTTTGTATCAGCTGCAGTCTTTGGATGTTTCCTCTGCTGATGTGAGGATAATGTGCATTGCAATAATCAAGTCTGAAAGAGATAAACGCATGGATGACCTTTTCTAAATCTGCAGAAGAAAGGTGTGACCTGCTCTTGGTTAAATGTCTCAGTTAATAAAGCAGGGGCCTCATTTATAAAAATGTTGTTATTTTTGTACTTGAATTCATTCTTGTTTCTGACAGTGTGCTTAAGTTTGACTCAAAAGATACTGAGTGTAAAAAAACTTTGCTTGAGCAGGTTCTGAGAGGAAAATTTGTAACTTAACCTACAGGTGGTTAAGTTACAGCTATAAATCCCGACTAGATTCCCTTAGAGCTGCAACTGTTAATTGATTATTAATCATTATTAATGGATTATTAAATTAATTGCCAATTATTGGCTCATGCTGATTATTTGATTTGTTATCCACAGAGTTAGTGAAATGCCTTAACTAAAGTAGGGAAAAGGTTATTGTCCCACTTTGATAAATACCCATTACAGATATGCAAGTAGCGCACAAAATAGTCGTAATTACTTGCTTTCAACTTCTGTTTTCCACAGATTAAAGCCACTATTTATTACTTTTGTTTATATTTTTATCATCTGATACTTCAGTCTTTACATTTAAGGGTGATGCTACATGTCTTAGTATTTCATGATACATTTTGTAGGTGTTTACCTCCTTTAGGAGTTTGAGGCTGCTGCCTTCTCTGTGTCTTTATTGAGCTTCAGCTCAGACCACAACACCCTCTCCATTCAGCAGGGTATAAATTAACATTGATTTTAGATATGGTCTTACTGTAGCATCATGGCCTTGGTGGCCAAATAACTAACAATAACCTTCACAGTGTGAGTGGGTGGAGAGGCGGCGAGGGGAACAAATAAAGACACGGAGGAAGAAAGCTGCATTACTCAGCCACCGGAACTCATCATTACAAATAATTGCTGATTTAAAAAAAAATCTTTTGTTGCCTCTTTTCCTAAGTATTTGCAGATGTTCAGCCCAGAAATACACAGTGATGCAGATATATTTTGCCCAAGTAACACAAGAAGCATCTATTATCTGTTACTGTCGCTGTTTAACCTGTTGATTTAACCCTGTGGTGAAGTTGCTATGTCAGGTTAAACTCAGCAATTACATTACACTGCACTAAAAACACCCCCCACTCTCCCCTTTCCTCCCTCCCTGTCTACCATATGTAACTTCCAAAATCACATGCTGCATGATGCTGGCTGCCACCATATGGAGCTCAACAGTCAGATGCTTGTTAATTGTTTTGCTTCTCAAAAAGGAAAAGAGAAGGGGTGCTGGAGTGGTGAGAGGAGGCTGGAGAGGGGGAGGGAGATGGATGTCAGAAATCAGAGGGACCCCTGCTGCCATGTCTGGATGCAGTACTGGCTGCGCAGTAAGAGGAGAAAAGGAAAGAGAAGGGGGAGAGTTATGTCTTTCTGACTGTTCTGCGCTGTGCAGTCTGGTGTAGGTGCCCTACTGACAGCCCAAGATTGATGGATAGAGCTGTGTATCGCACATAACATCAATTCTGTCCTGCTTTCTCTTTCATTCTGAGTCTCACTCCCTCATCACTCCTCCCTTCCCTTCCCTTCCCCTCTCCTGCTCTCCCTCTCTCTCCCCCTCTCCCTCCCTCCCGCGGCTGCTCCAGGTCCCTCGTCTGTCCCTCTCTTCCGTATTAGTTTCCAAAAGGCATCTTTAATGCTGCCAGAGAGCGCGCTGTGAGGCAGCAAGAAAGCGAGGCGAGCGGATTGCTATCTTTGTGACAGCTTTTCTGCTTGGCAGGGCTGCGTGTGAGCCGGGGAACTGGACTGGACTGTGGTGTTTCGTGGAGGAGGTGGGAGAGGAGGCGGAGGAGCAGGAGGGAGAAGTGAGGGGCAAGCTGGGCAGATGGAGGACGGCACCCAACACCTGGGACACTGCATGGTTGACATGAAGGAGCTGAGCGCCAACCCTGAAGGACTGACCGCTGCCGGTGAGCTGACTGCACTGTGTTGTCTGTCTGTCTGTCTCTTAATCTGTCTCTATAGCTCTGTCCTTCTTTATACAGTTAAACTCTGTAACAGCTTGTATGCTATTAGAATTGATCCTGCCTCCTGTGTAGTATCCTACTGTCTCTATCAATGTGTGACGTCTAGTTTTTGCATATTTTCCCTCTATTTGTGTTTGCAGTGGTTCTCTCTCTCTCTCTCTCTCTCTCTCTCTCTCTCTCTCTCTCTCTCTCTCTCTCTCAACACACACACACACACACAGAGAGAGAGAGAGAGAGACAGTCTGTGTGTGTGTGTGTGTGTGTGTGTGTGTGTGTGTGTGTTTGAGAGGGAGAGAGAGAGTGAGCAAAGGGTGGAGGTACCAGTGAGAGTGAGAGAGAGAAACAATTTTACATGCATGATGATCAATAATCCAGTGACTGAATTCAGTATAGTTAGATTGTGTTATCTGTATAATTTGTGCCTCAGGGTCATATTGTTGCATTAATTACAAACAGAAGATTAATTGCAATTATAATAAAGTGTTTACAGATGATCGCTGAAAATATTTTTTTTTAAATAAAATTTTTAAAAGCAAAACAAGCAACACGATTTCTGTATAAATTTCATGTTGAAATGAGTGAGTGGAAGAGTCTCCACAAATTTGATTTTAAAACTTAGTGGCTGCCTTTCTGCAGGTTTCCAATTAAGTGCAAGCTTCTTGCAATGTGGTTGAATAAAAATCACAAATTGTCCCAGAATGTGCTCAAGTTTGCCTTACCCAGGTTCTGGCAACATTTAATTAGTGACTCTATAGAGAAAAGTTTGAAAAACATTGCTTGCTGACGTGTCGTGCAGGTGTAACTGTGTGTGCATTCATGTGTCTGTATGTGTGTGTTCCTGTGTGTACGTGAATGTGCATGTGTGTGTGTGCTTTTGCTTTTTCACTGCAGTCATATTCCATATAGCCTGAATGTGTTGTCACTAATGAGCACTGGCAGAGGCAAACTAGATGTCTCAGTGCCCATCACAACAGGAGGATGCTAAAGAGATTAGCCATATCAGTGAAGCCACAAAGCCTGCTCTCCAAGTTTAATACCTTTGCTCACCAAAAGGACACAAGCTGCATGCGGTGCCGCTGAGCATTTGCATTGGCATGCAAGCTCAACACCATCATCTTCCCCATGGGGATAAGTAAATGGAGCTGTACAAAGAGGAATGAAAGCGCAATTCATGATGCCTTGTCTCCTTTGGCTCGAACCACACAGATACACACTGAACCAGCTTACATGCACAATTACACACATGCAAACAGACACACGAGCAAATAACAAAACATGCACACAATAGTATATTTTCGCATAAATACACACACGCATAGACATATGTATGCGTGCACGCACACAGCCACGCACACATGCTCGAATTCTCACAGTTATGACTCAATCGTGAACCCTGGATATGCACGACTATAAAATCACACAGTCACAGTTTGGAGATGGCATCTGACAGGTGTGGGAGTACAACAGTAACGACAAACACCTCACTGTACCTCTGTTTTCTTTCCCCTGAGCATCCTGGGAGACAAAAGGGAAGAGCAAAGCACATAATTACCATGTTTGGCACGAAAGACAGGTTGACAACCACGCATTATCAGTCGCAAGGTGAAATAGTTTATCTCCTCCTTCTTGACAGGAGAGAAAAGTGGGACCAAACAGGGTGCTGCTCAGCACTTATTAAGGTGAGACTGAATTGACATTTTACAAACTCCCTTACCATAAGGGGTGAAATTATTTTAACTATTAACTATTTATACCACAATTTGCAGATGGGCATATATTTTTTCAATAGGTACATTTAGATTCCAACTTGACTTTTTACAAGGGTGCTAAATAAAATGATCAGATAAAATATGCATGTTTACATGCCCCAAAGCATTAATCAGAATATCACTTTTTGACATGCACAAACTGCTTCTGCCCACTGTGACCGGAAATATAACAGAAGAATAGAAGAAGACTGCCAACCACCCATAAATAAAGAAGACTTTCTGGTCTGTAATTTTCAAAATAGACCCACATTGTATTCTGGCAACAATGTTAGCATCTTTAAAGCAGCAATACCTAACAATTGACCATCCAAAAATGAGTTCTGCAGTCCAAATAGTGAGTTGGAGCCATAGATGGTGTATTAAATAGGTTGAATCACTATTTGATTGACAGTTGCAAGCAACGATGAGTCCTACTCTTTGGAGTTGGAGTTCAGTGATTGCCTGCCCTCTGTCTGCCACACTCCATTAACATATCGTACAATTTTACCCGTTGCAAACGTCTACTTCTTCTACAAGATTGTTAATGATTTCTTTAAACAGACACTTCAAACGTTTGGCATTAACTTCAACTCTAAAGTGAAACAGGCAAACAATAACACGTTACAGATTGGAATAAGAATTTCAAAGAATACAGTAACTATAGCGCTGTTGCCAAAGTGTTGAATATTTAAACTTAGTATGCGTCTTTAATTTCTGATGACATCCTGGTGTTTTCATGTTTTATTACAATAAATATATTACAGATTGCTCCCTTAAATGTTTGAAGGTTGAAAAAACAGTTGTATCCAGTTCTGTTTCGCTGTCACCATGTTTCTGTTCCTCCCTAAAACTCTTTTGTGATACTTCACCTACCCCC
Organism: Lutjanus campechanus; assembly: GCA_027495735.1. Taxonomy (NCBI): domain Eukaryota; kingdom Metazoa; phylum Chordata; class Actinopteri; order Lutjaniformes; family Lutjanidae; genus Lutjanus; species Lutjanus campechanus. Next base: position 36,187 of record JAJHUR010000685.1, read on the forward strand.
ACATGGCGCAGACATACACAGGAAGAATATATATATATATATATATATATATATATATATATATACATATATATATATATGTTCTGACCAGAGGGAAACTATCCGAATAAACGTTAACATGGTTATTATGTTCCCATTGAATGGATTATCAAAGCTTTACACCACATATATCAACCCGATTGAAAATTCCTTCCGATCTGGCTGGATCCGGCCAGTCTCTTCTGACTGTGATATTTACGCGAGTTACTTTTATTCTGGTTGGGCCATTATTATGATTATTTGTGGAATATTATAGCCCATGTAAATGCAGCTAATGAAAGCTGCAACATAATTGATGGCATTTTCATTGCACAATGCTTGACATCACAAAACTATTGTGGAGCAAAATATCTCACTCTGTGCCCTTGTTAACCCTCCACACTCCATCTCCCATCGACGTGACAGTCAAGACCTCCTCAGCACACCCAACTGATTCACAACACTTCATTAAACGCTGGCAACAAAACCATCTGTCCCCTCTCAATCTCCCAGGGCAGTAATGTGACGATAACTCACTCTCCCATTCAGCACCACTTGTCCTAATAGGATGCCTGTTTGTGCAAACATCAATCGAGTTAGAGGTACGTTAGCCTGGCTGATGACTGCATCATCAGAAAGGATGTGCAGGTGTTGTTTAGGCTATTTAAACAACAGAAAAAAGAAGAATGGTGGAGGGTACGATTGGACAAAAGGAGTTAGAAGAAAGAAAGATTGCAATTAGTGAGCGTGTGTGTGTGTGCATATGCAGCGAGGATGAGTAGAGCTGGTGGTGTTTGTGCTTGGGTTGGAATGGTTTATAGAGACACAGCCAGTTACATTCCCTAAATATCAAATCCCATGGTGAGCCAGGCACATAAGTAAATTATTAATATCATCTCAAAATCCAAAGTAAATAATATTCAAAATATAAACAGCATTTGTTCTTAGGCGCAGGCTCTTACATGTAATATCTATTCATGAAGAGGATAAGAAGGAGCGATTAAGACTGTGTACTATACCCACTGTGAGGGGGTTTATCAGAGCTCTTTTTGGAAATTGCTTGATTTTCTTAGTTGAGCCGGTAGCATATGATGGGGACCAGAGCAGCGACAGGCAGTATTCTGGAGCTTTTCCACAATTATTTTTTGTGGAGTCAGGAATAAGCAGCAATCCCATGTGAGATCTGTGTGCGCACTCCCCCACATCTCCCTACTTCCATTCCTCCTTTTCAGAGTATCTGCTAGAAGCTAGTGAGTGGTTATCACACTGTGCAGTGGGTGAGGAAGCAGGGCAATAAGAAGGGAAGAGGGTTAAATGATCATCCATGAGACGGACAATTTAAGTCCCTGTACATTAATTAACTTTGTCATTCCAGAGAAATCACCTAGTCTGCTCACATCCTAATAAATTACCCTCTCCTCTCCCTTCAGCGTGCCTTTTCCCCCACTGATACCACCCGCAGACAGGGGGGTGATAGATTGGAGGTACAGTGGGGCTGTGCTGTTATTTCTAGAGCCAGATGAAACTGCAGTATAGCGGGCGGGCACACCTCATTTGCTTTGGGCCCCTCTGGGAGTTACATCTGCATGTGCCGCCTGCCTGCCTGCCTGCCGCCTGCTGCCTTGCTGAGCTTATTACCATATTCATAATGCCAGCGGATATCGATTTTAAATACCACACCTGTTCCACTTTTCTCCACATACTTATCCACACAATGTCGCTGTATCACCTGTGAGCTTCATATGCTAAAGGAGATATGATTGAGGTGCACAGTGCAGGTGGTTGACCTCTCCCCGTGTAATGGGTAATTATTGTAATTAGGCTTTGTTTATTTGTTTTGGTCAGCCCGAATCTCACCGAGGGGTTAATGACATGCAGCGTGTTCAGCGCTCGAAGACAAGAATGATGTCACAGTGTACATAACAGGTGTTCTGTCCTCAGGTTGCATAATTTGTCCATGATTTAAATAAACTGTGGTTACTGAGTCACTGTGAGCATGTGAACAGCCGTTTCCAGAGCTACACTGTTAAAGGCACAGTTTGGCGTGAGTTTTGGAGATATGAGCCATAGATATGTCTGCCTGCAAGTGAATGTAATTGGACTAAATGACACTCAGCTTGTGGTGTTCAAAGAGCAATAAAAATTAATTTAAACGTCACAACAGCAATGTCTCTTTGCAGAAATGATGACCTGGTTACTCAAGATAATCCATAGACCTTGTTGTGAGCAGTTTCATCAGGGAACGATTTTACTATCTCTGGTAGAATCCACCTGAATAACTTTCTGTCTGCAGTAGAATCTACTACAACTAATGCTGTGACGATAACTGCATTACTGTAACCCAGTCACCCCAGTGAATTTTTGTTATCATGAAAGAAATTATGACAATACATGAAACAATACAATGTGCCACACCCCAATTATGGATTTATTTTACAACATCTCCAAAGAAGACATTGCAGTTCAAGGCTGGCTTCTGAACAAGGTACAATTGCATCAGAGCCAACGTTGTCAAGGCACAACACTAGCATTAGTGTTAGCTTAATGTTAGCTTTTCCTGCTGAGCTCAGTTACTTTAGGGATCAACAACAGACAAGACTTTTCTTAGTTTTGAGAAGCTACAGCAATTATTAACTGACACACTGTACATTTACTGCCGGACTGACAGTTTCTACTCCGCAGCACCGTCCCTCTCAGTCGGCTGCTCGCCCTCACTGACATGACGGACACACTACTCTATTCTTTTAAGGAGCTACACTACGCTTACAACAGTATTCGTCAATAAAGTCCAATAAAACGTGATTGCTTAGGCAGTTGTGGTAAACCACCTTCATACGGGAATATTTCCAGAAAGATATACTGTTGTTGTTTTTGAAATCTTTTTTTGTGTGTGTGTGTTGGGCACCACAAGCCAAATGCCAGTTAGTCTCATTATATTCAAGAGAAGGCAGACATCTGTACAGCCAATATCCTCACAACTCGGTGACTCACACCAAAACAATCTAGATGGATAAATAACACTTCAGGTAAAATATGCATTTTTGATTTTGGGGTGAGCTGTCACTTTAAATGTCGTGTAGTCAGTATTCGTTCTCAAAGTTGCAGCATAACCTGTGTTGCCTGTCTTATAATCAAAGCATCAGGCATGATCCTTCTATAAATACATGACATGCTCAGAAGCTGTGCTCAATTCAGACATCTTTTAACTTCAGCCCTCCTCCTGCTCCTTCACTACAAGCATCTCCAGTTGCTTTGCCATGTGTGTATGTCTCATGATCAATATCCCCCACACATATCAGACCTAGACTTATAAGCTTTACTTCTTATCTGCATTCAATTATTTCCGCAGTGACAGATATTTTCTACTCCTTTCTACCACTCAGGATAAAGTTGGTGTGTAGCACAGATGGAGTCCTCCAAAGTAACTGGGCTGTTCAAGTGACAGTCCCTTATGATGGCACCAGAGACAAGACCCAGCAGCTGGCACTGTCTCAGCCCACCTAGCTAAAGGGCTTTCTGTTGCCACCACGCAACATGTCATCCAGGCTTATTAAAGTTTCATCAGCACTCACAAGGAAGCAGTAGTGGTGACAACATGAGCAGACATGACCCCTGAGGAATGGTATGGTGATGAAAATAATGTGAAAACCAGATACTGACACGGAAAATTTATTTGCATACATAATTGGCCAATTTGTGTAACCATGTGTATGTGCATTAACTTTCCCACATGCTTTAACTATGTGTGGACTTGATTAATTAGATGTTTACTGTACTTGTATGCGTGACAGATATTGCGTTAAGTTTGCATAAGCCTGTTTATTCAAATGTCCTGACAAGAACAACAGCTGATACAGCCAAATTCACTAAAACTTGAGAAAACGCTGGCAAATTGAGATTTTATTCACAATTTGTGAACATATCTGCTGAATTTAGATATGCACTGCAAGTTGCTTGTGTTTTTTTTTAAGAAGTTGCTGTGCACTGGGCTTTCTTGGCCTCAGTAGGCAAGTGACTCTCAAGAGGGCACCGGGAAATGCTAATGATTTATGTAATTTAGCATGTTTGTTATTCATTAGCAGTCCCTGTAACATTGTTTGTTTTGCATGAATTTAAATGAACGTTCCAGAGAGACTTGAAACTTCTGAAGAGTTGGTTTGACCACGCCTGAGTTTATCAAGACTACACTCATCATTTTTGGAAACCATTTAAAATGTACAAAGTAAACTTAGAGTTGCATGAAAATGTGTCTGAAATCAAATATTGGTTGTTGAAATATAAAATAAATGATGCTAGAGATTAGGGGTGAACCATACAGTTTTTTTTTCAGCCAATACTTGCTTGTCATGGCTGATAACAATAAGATAACCAATAATTTAAAGTATAAGTAAGTATAAGTATAGCCTGTAGTTTATGCACACCTTATGATAAGATGTAGTGAGCAAAGATGGATGATTTAATATTCCATATCTATGACTGAACCAAATCTGCCATCACTGTTACAACAAAAACAAAGAACAGTTAGATTAGATTAGATTAGATTAGATTAGATTAGATTAGATAGAACTTTATTGATCCCTTGGGAAGACTCCCTCAGTTCTGACTCTTCAAATATTCATTTATTTTTTTCTATTAAAGTTAATCAAAAAAAACTTCACAAATATACTCTGGATAGTATAGAGCATTTTGCCTAAAATTCGGAATTAAATACTTTGAAATAATCTGTTTAATCAGTTATTGTTATTATAGCCAATATTTTATAGCCAATGTACGCCAATACACATATAGACCAATATAGCTGCGATAGGCTATTATCAGCCAATAATTTATCAGCCCTGATATTTATCAAGAGACACACATTTAAAGTAAAAAGTCAATCAGTCAGATTCCAGATTGTAAACATGTTGTTCCAACCTCCCATTACAACCATGTAGGACAGGGGTCAATAACATTTATTATCAATTCACCATTGGCCAAAAACAAACAAACAAAAAAAAAAAATCTGTATGGAACTGCAACTATTAAATTCACTATTTTCCTCTGAGACTTGTTTTTTGGGGATTGATTACTTTTTATTTGGCATTTTGTAATGTAAAAATCACTTCAGGCCTACAACAAATTCACAGAATTTTTAAAAATTTAAAAAAATATATAGCTGCATGTAGCTTGGGTGATGCAGGTTGCGGACGCCTGGTGTCAGAGAACCTATGGTGGACATGAAACTCACAAAATGCAAAAGGCCATATCTAAGGCGTCAGTGTTTGGTTGACATGTTCTGGGCTAATGTAAAAACATCTATCAATGTAAAGAGCTCATTCTAAGATAGGGAAAAAAAGTTTCTTATTATTCAGCAGTTTATACAATAATGAAAACATACTTAGGAATATTATATTATAGTATATTATATTACAGTCATATTCTGCCAATAGATCCCTGTAAATCTTACACACTGCTCCTGTAAGCTTCATTATACACTTTATATTGTTCACTTGTACTTCCACAGTTAGATGCATGTGACACATTTATCTCCGCAAGAAAACTGCACAGTAAATATGTAATGCTGTAAAGACCCCTTTGAACTTTCACTGACAGTTAAGAAAAACTAACTTTCTCCATACTGTGACATTACCCATGGGAACTGTCAGCTATAAGCATATATTTTCTGGGTCATATCTATTAGCATACAGTACATGTGGTACAGTAGGAAGCTCCTATGAATATAAACCTTTTTTTTTCTTCTGAGTCCAGAAATCTTCCTTTCTTTGTCAGTGAAACATCCCATGAAAACGGCTATTTAACAGCTGTTGATTATACTGATTATTTGACTGTTTTATTTGACCCACGCCCACCCAATTCTTCCTCAGTATTTGCTCTGATAATGTTGTCTTACCGGGCCTTTACAGAGGGTCAGTGTTTGGTGGGGTTGGCTTATGAAAGGCAGGATAGATTTTATGTCTTTCCAACATACATTCTTGTCTTGCACTGTTTATTACCTTAGTATTGCACCATGTTGTTGTGTTGTGATCATTGTTGTTTGATCAGACCTAAGTAGACCTTGGTGTCTGTAAAAACCTTGAAGACATGCTTTGTGATGAAAGCCTTCACAAATAAACGGACATGACTTGACATAAAAAGCTGCCAAGAAAGTGTGCTGACTGCAGTAATTATAAAACACAAGTAAATCATTTTAAGTCTTTGTGAAGGATCCTCATTATATAAAATGACTATTACCTGAAATCGTGTGGCTCCCATACATCAGTAAGCATCGAGTATCCATGGCCCATTAGTGGGGTTGATGAGCCTTAGAGGGGCCAATTGTGTCCAAGCACCCCAGATAGAAGGAAATGCCGATTAGTGGTTTAGAGACCCTCTACGTGTTGCACCATCATGCAGGTGTTTCATCTGTTTGGGGTTTGAATGGTTGTGTGTCAGACTGGGAAAGTGATGAATGAGAGACAGCGTTGGTGACAGATGATACAAGCAGTCAGTCCTCTACTCGTCATTATGGCATAAACCCTCAAGCACAATGGATACCTGGAAACTGTTGTTCTGACACTCACAAAGATTGCACTGTGTTTGCATAATCTAAACGAACAGTTGCATCTATCACTGTGGCATTTTGGGAGGCCGTCATGCTCCTAGTATGTTAAAACACTGTCTCTAAAGATTTTTTTGGCTGATTAAAATAGCTTCTGTCTCCACAGTGGGGTGTCATTGGTGAAAATGAATCAGAATTCAACCCCTTAAGTCTGCTTTGTATTCTGTGTCTATCCAATATTTAGTTGTGCCTTTTCATTTACTGCAAAATAGAGGAACACTTCTTCAGGGCTAAAAGATTTAGTAGATTAATCAAGGAAAGTAATCATTGACATTTTTTTTATTGTGTTTTTAACAATTGAAACTTATTATAATGCAATTATCCACGTGAGGCCATACAAAGTTTAGCAGAATTAGAATAAAATCATAAATATACATTTGTAATAAATAACATTTGTCTTTGAATTCACATTTACAGTACAGAGAAGATTGTACTGTCTAACCAACAATCTTATCAACAGAGAAAAATATAACAGCAGTTTTAAAAGGGGTTAAGATTGATACTGAATAAAAGAAAAAGAAAAAGTAAATCACTGAAAATAAAAGGGGGTGGGTGTCTGTAACCTTTGTCAATGAATCAATCGATCTATAGAACATCTGTCTATATTCAAGTTTAATCAAAGTGTGAGCTAAGAGTAGGTGGGAAGCTAATACTGAGGTTCATGTTCATGTGTGTTAATATTTCAGTTTCTGTCTGGCTGAAGTAATTTATGAAAGGCCACCATATTTTAGTGAACTTAACCTGTCTTTTTAAATAAGAATTTTATTTCTATTAAGTCTATTAAGTTATTAAGTCTAAATGTGTCATCACTTCTTAAATCAAATTTGCATGAAAAGGGGCTGTTGCCCTCATCAACAATTTTGATAAATAATAATTTAAGGAGGGAAAGCATGAGAATTTATTTACAATTTACAGCAAGCAAAATGTGATTATCTGCTTTCTTTGTTTTACATTACTGTAAATAAAATGTCTTTCCTGTACAAAACGAGTTATTTGAAGATGACAACTTGGGCTCTGGGAAGTAGCACATTGTTCACTATTTTCTGACATTTTATGGCCCAAGTGATTAATCCTAGTAATTGTCAGGTTAATCAATAATTAAAGTAATCATTAATTGTAGTGCCCTACGCTGGGGCAGGCAGTTTATTTTCGGCATCATTGGACAAAAGTTGGATAATCTTTAGGCATAATGTGATTGAAGTGATCGCTGAGGAAAATTTCTGCTCCTCCACTTGGTTGTTTCCATGCTTTAGAAAAGAGACTTTGGTCAGTCACAGGTCAGCGAGATAGTTGATTGAGTCTCATTCCCAAAATGTCAATACTTGACGACCTGGGAATGAGACTCAACAATCAACTACCTTTCTCCAGAATTACCTACGCCAACTTTAAACCTCAGTGAAGTCGAACTGCAGTACTCTGAATCACTTTCAATGTGTGTTATTTCTTTGTCTCCTCCATTGTTCTAATGTTTTCCTCTTCCTTACCTTTATCTCCCACTCCTTCTACTTTTATCTCCACTCCACTCTGCTTTTCTTTCTTTCTCTATCTCTCAGGTGTTATTCTAACACCCAAGCTGCCTCAGGTGGAGTTCAGCCTCGGTAAGTCCTGTGTTTACTGTGATTCAAGGGTCATTTTACTTCACAGGGAAGTACTGAGTACCATCCCACTCTTTCCTGACATCCTTGTAAGCACATTAGATAAAAGACATATGGACTCGCTTGCATGGTTGCACACTTTTAGCAATGTCAAATCCCTCTTCCATGGCCCAGAAACACAGCTAAGGTTTATGGCCTAAAATAAATCCAAATGTAACAGTTGTAAACACACACAACAACAACAAACAGTCCCTTGCTGACAGTTACACTAATGCAGAAGTCAGTCAGAATTACTGGCATATCTGCAGACATCCTTAATCTTTTCTCAATTCTGACACATACATGCACCCCAAGTGTGGTTAGAAGGGACAACACAGGAAAAGGCACTGAGAAAACATTAGGCAGAACGGCAAAAGGGTCCTTTTGAACTTTTCGTTGAGATGGCCTCATACATTTTTTATGCAACTGAGATGCTGGAGTTCTATTTCGAGACAATTCATTGTAGTTCAGGTCAAGTTTCTAAAAGCGAAAATCCAAAACAGAAATATTATTCCTGTGGTCTCTGACAGAGGAGATTGATAGCATCAAAGACCGGCGTCTTGTCTCCCTTGTTTCTGTCTTTTGAGGCGACTGCGACAAAGGCTTCCCACTGTTCACAATAAACCAGAAAATGAGTGAATACAGATGTATCAGCCTGCAATGAGGGATCATTCCACAGATGTATCCTCCCTAAAGTCCCTTAATGACCCCCTGGCCTGGGCAGTGCTCAATGTGTCTCTTATGACCATTTAAACAGTTTTCGATGTGTTTAAACTGCATGTTGATACCTCATGATTCTTAATACTCCTGATAGTCCCATTGCCATTACATAGAGGGCAAACCTACAGTAAGCCATAACGACATGTGATCAGAGTTCATTTATGTAGAAATTGTGTGGGGCTCATCATTATCAAGAAAACATGCACACACTCACACAACTGGCTGCATGTGCACATATGGCAGATGCAGGCATGACAATATATTCTGCAAAAAAATCAAATAAATCCTTTGTAATGCTTGCTTTGATTTCTAAATGTTCATTCTATTTGAGTTTATGCCTAAATGATACTGTAGCTGTGGGCTTTGCACTTGAGTAGAAAGACTATTTGAATGTAAATTCTCTGTCATGGTAGAAAATAGAGCTGACAGCTAGCACAGAGAAATAACATGTCCCTTTTTAAATTGCTCTGGTTGGATGTGTGCTCAATGTACAGTACATCTGTCAAACCTTTCTCAAATCTATCGAGGCCTCAGTTTAAAGAAATGCAGAAAAAGTTTTGTTTTTTTCAGCTCTGGAAGGAGGTTATATGTTTAAATACTTCATAATGGATTCTTTTTTCTTTTTTTTTACCAAACAATGACGCTAAACCCATTAATAGGCATAGGCGCCATCTACAGGGGGGCATTGGGTCTGCTAATCTTGAGGCAAAGCAGGAAAAAATACGGTTGTAAAATTGCCATAGACTAATACAATTGGCATTTGAAAGGACCACAAATAAAGTCACAGCATATGCTTTGTTATTATTCATAAGATTTAGTTTACATGCGAAGTAGTGTGTGTTTTATTGCTCGTATGTGTTACTGGCTGAGCACACAGAGCGTTTTGATTAATTGGTTAACAAGCAGAAAGCACTATGAATTCAAACACTTCTGATCATTAATGCACATAATACAGTAACCTGTGGCTCTACCATTCTAAATTAGACTAACATAACATGATGTCTGAATGCTGCTGAAGCCTTATTTATGAACTGGGATGAAGAGGATGTTGTGTATTTCTTAGTGGTGATGTGAAGATGATGAAGAAATCTCCACTGACACCAACTTGCAGTTATAATAATGGTTTATTACAAAAGACAAGACAACATCAAAACGAGTAGCCCGGTTTACTCGGAGAGGACACAGCCAATAGATCACTCTAACATGGAACTTTTCTGATGGCCCTTTTAAAGGCTGGTTGTTTTCGAAGATTTGAAATAAGACATCCGGTTGTAATTATATTAGCCTATGGCTGACAATTAACAAATGTCCTCTGACCTATAGGGTCACTGACCTCCGGTCTCAGCATATTACATATCATGAAGAGAGCCTTTGTTCTAAACAACATCCTTCAAGTAATGCATTTAACATATTGAGGAGATACCACAAGGACTAAGGACAATGTCTGCCACCAGCTTTGTATGGAAAAAAAAAACTAAACAATGAAGAGGCAAATTGTGCTCTGCGCTGAAAGGATAAAATGTGCTGGACTGGATCCAGAATACTTGTGGGTGAAACACAGCAGCACATGATGGACTTACCTGCAGCAGTTGGCTATGGCAATAAGCGCCCCTCACTGAAGAAAGATGGCCAAAATCTTCTGAAGAATCCATCCGAAGCCTCACACCAACTTTTTTTTTAGAGTTTTATTTTTTAACTTTGAGTGATCATTAAATTTGTTAAGCCTACTTTATTGAACACTTGGGGTGTGTACGGTGCGAGCTGTCTGTGCTCAGCAGCAGCCTCTGAATGGGAACAGGATATGGAATCTATCTGAGCTCAGTATCATGACTTTGAAAACACCACTTCCAGTTTCACCAAAAAGATTCTAAGTTGTTTAATTTAATTTATTTAATAAAAAATACTAGTGATAGTTTAATGAATATCAGCTGATATATCTATATCATAATTTTAAAAAACAAATAAATATCAGTATCAGCATCTAGTAACCATCAGGCTCTATTTTACACTTGATTCAGGTGTTTTTTTTTACTTTGTCTAAAAAGAGTTAATGTACTTAACAGGAAATGGAATCACTTTTTCTGAGCTCACATGACTGATCGCCTGTTTGTTGCTGTTGCTTCGACAGTCTCTTCACTGGATTCATGGCTTTATCATACATCCATGCTCATTCTGCATAGATCTGATGTAATCTTCCTCACATTAATATTTGTAACGAATAGATCTATATTGTTTTTCGCAGTTTTAGGTTAATGTGGTGCCGCCTTCCTCTGCAGTGGTGTAATTGCTTTCACCTATTGCTTAAAACAGCTACTGGCATGCCCATGGCCTCCTTTAGGGCTCAGCAGCTGCTAGCTGGCCAGTTTCCTCCCAGTAGCAGTCGATCTAGAGAAAGGCAAGGCAGACTTAAAACATGTAGCACACTCCATACACAATAGGAAGCTTAGTGTGCTTTAAATACAAATTAAAAATGACAGAGCTGAGATACAGCCATTGACAAACTGCTGTGTCATCGCAAGCAGACATGAAGGAATCTGAACCTGAATATGACAGCCCACACAAACTATTTATTGGGGAAGATACCATAATAAATGTTTTGAGTCTGTTGAGAGAAGTGACAGTTAAAGCAAATATCAAGTCCTCGGGGAGGTTATTTCAGCAACTAGGAGTACAAACACCAAAGGCAGCTTCAGCAGACTTTCAGTTGACCCTCAGTAATAGACCAGTACCAGCTAACTGCACAGGTCTGGGTGGTTTGTAGCTTTTAAGCATGTTGAAGACACATTGTGGTGCAATGTCATTCAGTGCTCCATAGATAACTTTAAACTCTTGTGAGTACCAGAAGCCAATGTATTGATTTGACAAGGCGTGTGAAGGGCTTTCTTTTTTGTAGTCTCTGTTAAAACTGTGGCTGCAGTTTTCTGAATGAGCTGCAGCTGCCCCACATTTCACAGAGGTGAAAAGATTTAGACTGAGTATACAGAGTAATTGTTAATCGTGTGCACGTCTCTGTGATTCTGTGTAGGGGTGGTGCCAAACTTCAGCAATTAACTTTTCAGCTAATTAACATTTAATTATATCACTGTAGACAAACATGGTATTTAGGGGAATAAGGCTGCACTTAGATGGTAATGATTAAAATGGCACTCCTCTGCTTTTACTCATCATAGGGAGTACCACTCTGCAAATAGCTGTCTAATGTTTTCTGTCTCTCCTGAGCTGGCTTTCAAAAGTTTGAAAAAAATTACCCTGAGGATGTCATCAGGGTTACCTGGGTTTGTGCTTGAGACTTGAAATTTAATTAGTAGAAAACCTGAATTACGAACTAAAGGTGTGGAGTTGAGACATGCGACCATTTAGGAAGAAAGGAACATCTTAAGTTGCTATCCAGTTGTGTTCTAGTAAATGTAAGATCCAGCATTTTTGGACTTCAGGGCCCCATCTTACATCTGGTGCAAAGCTGTGCATAGTGCACCTGTTATTTTCATGCCCAGTGCCTACATTGTGTAAGTAGCAACTGTACTTGCATCAATCTTTGTGCCCATGGGTGTGTTGGTCTTAACCCTTGTGTTGTCTTTAACAGCAGAGAACTAACTACCTAAATTATTTTTTTTTTCAAACTAAATTTGATGACTTTTCCTAAAGTAATCCAGTACTAGAAAAAATGAAATATTGCCTTTATTCGTATTTCCATGAAAGCTGTACACCGCTAGGGTAGAAAGATTGTCCTCTGGTCATTTTTGACCCAGCAGTTAAAATCACAGTCACAGGGTCACAGATACACCCACCTGCACACACACCCACACGGAAGAAATTGAGATTAGGCCTATGTGTGGTATGGATTGATCTATCTCAGACGAAACTAAAACTTTCTCATGCAGCATCACTGTTCCACAACCCCATACATGTCTCAAGTTCAAACAAATTCAAACACGAAATAAACATTTCTTGAAAGCATAGTTTACTAATGCCTCTGACTGCAGAGGCACTAGTTTCTGCAGTAGGTTATAAAGGTACTGCAGGCGACAGTACCCACAGTTCTCTCTGTACAGAGGCCATATTGTATTCTTTTCTTCCTCTTTTCTTTTTTTTTTGTATCTATTGTTGTTCTTTACACACTTTGTAGGGGGGGAGCAATGGTTCAAAAAAGGAAGAAGACTAGTATTTTGTAGTAGAATTCCTCATTGTTCAGTAGTATATTACTGTTGCCAAAAAATTCAAGACTGTTATTGTGAGTCAATAAAATGCATTCAAAACAACTTTCTGCACATCTCTTACATTTATACTATGGTAAAAAAATATGTAAGTATTATAGCAAAATTTACTGAAAGTGTCAAAAGTAAAATGTAGCAGTAAAATGGTCTGTATCAGTCTTTTACTATTTGATGTTTTTGGATTAATATTAATGCTGCATAAATGTGTATATTGCATTTTACTGCTGTAGATGTTTAAGATTGAGCTCATTTTCGCTGCTTTACTTACTGTTGTGTAGTTTAATCTATAACAATGCAACATGTTCTATAAGATTATCATATGTTTTCTCTAAATTAGCCTACTGTAAATATTCAAATAGTGCAAATATGTATATTGAGATGGATATGGTATATTACGGAATAGCTTAAAAATCTCAGGATATTATTTTTAAGCCATATTGCCCAGCCCTACCACTGACCAACAAAAGTCAATGGCGATCTAAAGTCTATGGTGCAGTATTTTCCTGCCATTTAAAGGACACATTACTCAGATAATAAGATGCGCCTACTTAAGCGGGTTCACAATGCATATATGCTCCGCTTGTCACACACACAAAGGGACACATAGCAGTGCTCCTCCTTCTCAATTAAAATAGCAGTGCATTTGTTCATATGCAGTCAAATGGAGTTGTCAAGGGGACAGAAGATTGGGAGATGGCGGAGGCAGAGAGCCCGCCGGCCAAGGACCACATGTCCATTAGTGAAGACAAATACCGCTGTAAACTTTGCTTACCCTTTCAGGCTGTAACAGACATTTCTAATCTCCTGTCAGGTGATTTGCAGACAAATGCTAGCTGTCCATATGCACTCCATATTGCTGTCACACTCACTGCTGCGCTGCATTTCTTTGGATGTGGGTCAGTCCAGCATCCCCTGAGTTTGCACATGTGCTGAACCGTTTCCTCAGCAGAAAACTGTTCGCCTCAGTTTGCCTTTTGTGTGTCACCCAGCTATATGGAAGTGAAATAGTAAACCTCTTTAAAGCAATCAATTTCGCAAACACATGCATTTATTCTGACTGCTAGAACTCTTGTGCTGTGGTCGGTACAATACTGTAAACTCAAAGTCATCGATTAAAGCTTAATATTATGATCAGTGATTAATAACAAACTGAAGCCTCTTAGCTTACATGGACAATAAAAAGTGTGAGAAAACATTATCTCCTTCTGCACAGATACAGTAGAATACAATTGTCAGCTTTTTATCAGGCTCATCATTGGCTAGATTTTTACTACTGCAGTTTTGGACTTATTTTTCAAGCCCCAAAAATAATGAGTCTATGTGTGTGTGTTGGTGTTTGCCTCTGTTTTGACACTGTGTCAGAAAACCTGATGTGAAGAATCTTCTCTGCCCAAATTGTAAGCTACAAACAAACAAACAAGCTCACCGGAGAAATTAAAATGTTGTGCGAGTCTCACTTACTGTCACTTAAAATACCAGCCAATTTATATTGTAGACTTCTGTGCCAGTTTGTGACTGTCTGCAGGAGACTTATTCCTTTTTATATCTCTTATATCAACTATTGGATGAGAAGAAATATTAATAAATTGAATGGTAAATGTTGTGAACCTGAACCACCACTTAACTTCAAAAACTTGCACTCATTTCTCTCAGGGGAACACAAGCTTCTTTACAATTTAAATGCTATATCCGATGCAACAGTGTGTAGTTGTATGCACAGTTACACACATTTATAAACTAATGCCTGCACAGAGAACTTAACTGCACATATTTTATTTTTCAATATTTCATTCACTTTCCTTTTCCTTTCAGTGATTTTTCTTCTTTTATCAGAGTGTCAGTGTAACTGATGGCCGTGACTTGTTGAATATCAGGTCAATGCTGTGTCGTGATTAACCACAGTAAAAGAAAAAGCTGATTTTTTTTTTTCTTTCTATGAAGACCCTTGCACAAGTCTTTTGTTCTTTTTCAAGTAATGTTCTTGGCTCCTTACAGTAGTGGTAGTGGAGTTTTAAAAAGATTTTTCCCCAAAGTGAATTTATAATACTCTACAACAGTTGAGCTGCAGCGTTGCATGACAAAAGGTTTAAAATCACATTGTCAGTACTCAAATTCATATTCATTTTGCCTGTAAATTGTATTTTGCATGAATATCCAGAAGTAACAGGTGCAAATTTGCTGTGAATGGCAGCTTTACAAATTCACTTTGAATCATACACGATTCATTCCAAACTCGAGGCTCCCTTCTCATACAAAACAGCAAATTTTGGGCATTATATTAAATCCTTTTACAGATTTAACATCATATGCTTCTCAATCTGTGCAGCGGGTGAAGGACATATTTATCATGAGATGACAGCCCTAATTTTCCCTCAGTTTTCCCCAGACCCACTGGCAAACAGGTGTGCAAAAATGGCGGCGCATGCAAATAATGTTGTCAAATTAATTGAAGCATTGAAATAATTATCATGATGAATGAAACGTCTTCTCGGGATGAGCATATATTCCTGTCTCCTGTGGCAACTCCCAGGGCTCCCCTCTCGATTAAATGGAATTTAGATTCATTGTGGGGTCTCGGAGGCCCGCTGCATTAAAACTCATTTCCAGCAAATTCATCTTGAAAGAGCTCAGCATATTCCAATCACACAAAATAAATACAGCATAGTAATTGAAGCCTCCAAGGATGGGCAAACATTATTACTCCAATTGCTCAATTGTTATGGTAATTTAGGAATCAGTCTCAGTATACTTTGGTTTTTGAGTCGCTTGGCTAAAATTGCAAGTCACGTTATTGTTGAATTAATTTCCACCTAGGCTAAGGCAGGTAATTCACTAATAAATGACTCAAAATCTACAAATATAATGTTCTTTAAGGCACTTTAAATTTAGACACTCTTTTTCCTGCTCTTCATTCCATTATTTGAATCACTTTCTCTTTAATAAGCCTCACTCCTCTTTCCTCCCTCCGTGTCACCCCCTCATTATCTCCCCTCTCACTCAGGCTTCCTTCCTCAAACTCTGCATGTCTCTCCAAGGGGCTCCCATGTCCTTTCCCTCTGTCGCCCTCTTTATTTCCCTTTCCTGCCACCCCCACCCAGCATCATAATAGCTCTGACCTGAGGGTCAGTTCGAGTGTCATATCCCTGTAAGAGAGCCAGTCTTGTGATGCATGGTTGGGCACCCAGTCCCATTTCAATCACCAGTCTGGCTGTGGTTAACTGTGCGGCGGCGTGGGGAAGATCCCTCAGGCCAGTCAAATATACGTCCCCTGAGGTGACTGATGGGGACAGTCAGCAGCTTATCTGCAGTATCCCATCTTAGGTCTGTGTCTGTGTGTGTCTGTGTGTGGAAGCTGTGCTGCAAAAAATGAAATTAATGTTAGAATCATGTCAGGAAAAGAGAGCCAGTGTAATTTGGACAGATGGAGGGCAACAAATTGGAGAGGTGATGGTATGATGAAACAGACTGAAAGAAAGAAGATCGAGCTCTTAGGAAGGATTTTTGGCCTGTGGCGCTTACTGTGTCATAGTACACATGCTTACATTTGTATGTGCAGATATGATCAGTATATCTATGCAGGTGCATAAAAAGTTAAACACCTGTTACACCTACAGAATTGACACAACAAACCCCAGTAACAGACACGCAGATGCTGTTTGTTTGAATATCAGGGTCTATGAACATATTTTTGCGTGACTTTGTTTTGGTTTTTTCCTGCACATAAACTCCTCTGCTTAAGCCTTCCTCCTGCATAAGCAAATGTTAGACCTCCTTTAATGTGAGTCCAAAAGACCTGGCACCAGGATCTTGAGAGAGAAAGGGAATGTTGAATCAGAATAGCCCCTCAGAGATAATACATGCATGAGCTCTGCTGTACTGCAAGATATTATACAACTCGGTCTTGTAGCCTTTTCTCCCAACAACGGAGAATCAGAGGCTCTGAATGTTACTGCATTACATTATCATAAACATGTTTGCTGTCTTCTTTTTCCTTCTTTCTTCCCAAGTCAGTCATTCAAGCTGGACAGACATTGCATGGATAAAGCCTGATTTAAGCCCAGTTTGGCCACCCCTGATTGTAGAATTCGGCTAAATTTACAGGGGGGCCTACATGCCTGATTTATCACTAGAAAGATCAACCATCTGGCATTTGAGAAATTTTGGTCGGCTTGCAGTTTGAGCAGTTAAAAGGTCTGCTTTCCCACATGACTACTCTCAGAAGATTCATTATAGGCTGTAAGTAAGCTTGTAATATTATTGGAGTAGTATTTTACATGTTGTGGTTAACAGTAGCTGTGCTGTGATAGAAATAAAACTGAACGTTTCTACAAAAAAGACCACATTGCCCACATCTTCCCAGCCACCCTAAGGCCTGTATTCTTTATTCTTCTGCTTTTTATTCAAAGTAGAAGTTCAAAGCAATGCTGCCTTTCTCCTTGTTTTTGTTGCGGCTGTTAGGGCTGCCTCCTGATAGTCGAAGATTCGAATCATTATTCTGGAAACCCCTCAGTTGACTGAGATTCCTCCAGTCGAAAATTCTTTTTTTCTTTGGTCAGTCAGGGGACATTACAGGATAAAACAAATAGAAGCTTACAAAAATGTACAGGGAGAAAATTTAAATGAGGAATTAAGGGGAATCATAAATATATTTTTTATATTAGCTGATGCGCTTATTTAAAAAATCCATGTGACAACATGCGCTGGTGGTTCATCAGTGAGAGAGGATAAAATGAAACATGGTGCTTGAAAGATGGTGTTTTCATCTCTTGCTTTTAAGCTGCATCAGTGTACATAGAGCAATGTAACAACAAAGCAGGCTGTAAATTTTACAAACTGAGTCTCTAAATCACCACAAACCTCAATACTAACTGTGATGGAAGTGAAGAAGCACGATAGTAACAGAGTAGGTGACGCACTGTTAGCAACTTCACCAGAGTGCAACGTGGAGTGTGCAGGGCAGGTGATGCTTGCTTGCTCAGATTGTTATTCTGTCTGACTAGATTATGGAAAGGATCACAACAGTGAGACCTTCTTTTTGAATTAAGAAATGTTTTGTTAAACAAGAAAAAGGTGTTTTATTGTTCACACCAAACTCAGCAGACTTCCTTTGAAAAACTGAAATTTTAACATAATTGTCAGCTTCATTCCGAGTCGAAAAGAGGCAAACAAAAGAAAACTCACCAGACACATCGTGGTCTGTCTGTCTTCCTCCAATTACCAGATCTGGTTTGGTCAAAGAAAAAAAATCTCTGATTCACAGCATGGAGGAATGCAAAGCATGCACGGCAGGTGACAGCACTGCTGCACAACACAATTTCACAACACTTTCATTTAGACTGGAAGAATATTTGTATCAGACAGCCAAATCTGATTAAACTGAAAAAAAAATCTTAGTCGTGGACAGCTCTAGTGGCTATCTTGTTTGAATATAGCTCGTATCTTATATACTGGACTTGTCAGTGGTCAAAAAACATGTTTTTTTGAGCTTAGAAGTCATTTTGGCTGTGCTGAAAGGATGAGTAAGTGGTATATTTTAGTTTTAGTGTGATTAAGATTAACACACAGTATCTTGCTCAGTCATACATATGACCCTCAAACATGTTTATGGGCACCAACAGGACATGGAAATCCTTTTTCATCAAATAAATCCACCGGTCATGTGTGATTTTTTTGCAGCTAATCTCACCCAGTTAAACAGGCAATGAAATATATGTTCACATATGGCCACACACATACAGATATTGAGAAACCAGGTCACGTCATGTATCCATGTTTCATTCATTCTCTTTCATTACCTCCTTTGGTTTTGTGGGGAAACATGGAGATGTAGATCAATGCATCTTAATCCCAGTTCTAAGGAGTCTGAGTGTTTTTTAAATCTAACAAGCTGCAGTCGTGCTACATTCTAGCCCGGGGATCCAAGGTAAATTCATTTAGATTAAATGGCCACTATTAGAATTATGTTTTCAATCTTGTTACAGAACCCCCTGGTCTACCACAGATGTCATATCTAATGGATCATAATCTTTATAGTATGAAAAAGTACCGAAGTATTTTCATTTTTGCTGTAAAACTGCTTATATAGACAATAAATCCATAAAATATATAAACCTACAACATCTAGACTCCAGTCTGGTTAACAAATAGTTTTCTTACAGTAGCAGCATGCCCCTCTTTTTTATATTAGTAGCAGAACAGCATCAGTAATGCACGTTTCAAGGTTTGCCTTGTAATGGCTGCATGCACTGAAGTCCATTTAGACCAAGTTATTCCCTTCATGATTCACTCTATGCTCCCCTGCTGTGACAGTGCCCCTACTCCCAGACTCTTTTACCAATGCTCAGACAAAACTCTGACTAACTGTGCTAGCTCAAGAATGTGGGCTGGGGGCTTTAATAAAACACTTTTCAATTTAATATTACTAACTCAGATTTTGTATTTTGAATACTCTGAAGTGGGTTTTATGATAAGACATACTCTAGAGAATTGGAGGAATTAGCAAATGGGATTTAGTGCAGTCCAAGGTCTGTTTGAGAATTGAAGTCATGGTTTGAATGTGTGAAAAATGAAAATGTTGATCCATGACGCAGTTTGTACAGACTTCTTGTCTAGTTTAGATTCTGACCAATTTACATTTGGCTATTTTGAAAAATAAATCAAGTGTATATAGTTATTCACTCCAAGGTCAGTTTTATATCCACTGGTGACCCTGTGATTTGTTAGTTTATGTATGTTTGATGTTTGTTCGGGTTCAAAGCTAAAATATCAGTTTGCTTACTCTATCATCGTTCAGCAAAACATAAACGCTTTTCACAGGCAACCCAGCTCTTTATCTGTGTGACATTTATTCTTTCTGTATACTGTATGAGATATTGGTGTCCAGCAAATTTCTTTCTGTAGGTCTCTGTTGAGATACAACATGTATTTCTTAAAAGAGCTCATGATAAAATAAAATCTGTATTTCTTGCATTTTTGCTTTTTTTTTGAGAAATTACTGAAATAAGACTACAAAGGATGGTGATTTCAGAGTATGCAACACATTTCTAAGGTGTATTTAAATGCAGAACATTGTAAATGTTTGGTATAACCAGATGAGAAAAAGAGTTACCTGAGGCAGATGTACAATGCCTATAGATAAATAGTAAATCTATAGAATGTAAAGTACTATATGAGCTCAGCTTAACATTGTGCATGTAACACCTATTCAGAACAGATGGCTTTTTTAAAATTATTATTATTACACAAGGTCAAAGGGATACATACACATACAGATATAGAATAACAATACAAAAACACTAAATAAAACATCAATTTAGGAGTGAGAAAAAAGAGATAAAAAGGAATGAAAATAAATAAATCTAAAATAAAGAGTTTCCTGTTGTATCTTGAGTATTTAGCTACAGCAAAGAATGTATTTTTGAACTTCATATAGTAAATTCATATAGGGCTACATATATGCAAATATGTCTGCATTTTAAATTTACATCTTAAGCCACTCATTCATAAATTCTATATACACATACTGATGTATTTCTGCGTACAGACATACCTTCATAACTGCATATAAATACATGTGCCTTATACACACATTTTAAAAGCATTTGCCTTGTAGGCAAATATCTGTAAATGAGTTTTAGTTGTGACATTTTAACGGTGACATCCAAGGTAGAATAGATGACTTAAAGCTACAGTAGGCAACCATGTTTGAGTGTCACTGAGAAATAATTTAATAATAACCTTTCAGCATATTGTAAATCAAGTGGTCTGAGACAGAACTAGACTTCTGCACCTCCTCTTGGCTCTGTTTTCAACATTTAGAGAATCTGGCCCATGACGATAAACTTAAACCAATCACAGGTCTTCTCAGACCGAGGTCTTCTATTGGCTGTTCTACTAGTGCAGTTCCTTAGGTGAGACCCTGAGCAGAGTAGAGCAGGGGAGCTGTTTTTAAACAAAAAGTGGCCCAACTCTCCTCCAGGTGGGCTGTCGTTGCACTGACGGCCAAACCGTTACAAGCCTCCTGTCTTTTGTAAGACAGCAAACTATTACCTTCGCCCATGAAGTGCATGCTGCTCTTGTGGTAGGAGGGGCTCAGGATGGAGTTCAGAAAAAGATACGCAGAAAAAGTTACCCATATTTCACGTTTGAGCTGTGTCAATCTTTAAAGGAAAGATTCACATTGTTTCAATACTGGCATTGTAATCAAGGTCACAAAGTGCAGATAGGTGATGCAGCTACCAAGCCACCATTCCCTTGTGTCGATTGGTCTGATGTCTGCTGCTGCCAGCCACCAGGTTGCTTTAAACTGACGTCACACAGCATCACATATGCCACCTTCCTTGCAAACAGTGAAGGCCAAAGTGGTCAGAAGTCAGAAACTACAGTCAATACCAGCATTTATAGTCTGCAAACAGTAGTAGAGTGCACAGAAGTCATAGCAGCTTAGCCTTGTTCATCACCACTCACCTCAACACAAGCCAGGGGAAAACATCGACATTGTCTTATGACATGATCAGGCCCATATGTACACTGAGAGTGGGTTCACACCCGCTTTGTTTAGTCCAGTTGAACTAAAGCCTAGAGGATTTACCCCTTCTGCACGGTTCGTTAGTGTTGGTGTGAACTCTGTTACGGACCAAACAATCACTCTATGGTCTGGTCTTGTTGGACGGCTGTCAAGTAAAGTCTGAAATGGTTCATTTCTGGTGTGAAAGTCATTTGAACCAATCACAGTGGCATACCATTGTATAAGTCATTTGATTGGTTAAAAAACGATTTCTCTTCCTGTTCTGGTGACGGGTGAACTAGCAGTGCTTTTGCTACCAAAATGTGGACTGGCAAGGGACGAACCTGGACTCACAACAAAGTGAGAAATGCCTGCAGTATTAAATTATTTAATACCTGCTGGCTTATGAGATGTTTGTATGTGCAGTCCTCTAAAGCCTGCTAATATGAGTTCCAGATCAACACAAACAGAACCTGATGGTGCTCCATGATGTACGATATCCTGATAGAAATTTGGACAAGTTTCAAGTCTTTTATTTGCCTTTAACGCACCCTGAAATTGGTCATTGGTTCCAGGTTCTTAGAGAAACTTATAGGTGATGGGGAACAAAGTCTGTTGTCCTCATTCTGTGCAAAAATTCTAGTTCAGCTGAGGCTAATGATTGTTCAGCAGACAAATCAAGTGGGTGTCTCTTTGATACCAAATTCCTGCTTTATGTTACTCCCCCTCAGCTTCAAGGAAACACTGTCTGTGGAAACAGCAGGAATGTTGGAGTAAAAGGACCATCACTTCTCTAAGAATTGATTTAAAGGATAACTTCGGTATTTTTCAACCTGGGCCCTATTTCCCCATGTGTATGTGTGTGTATGATTGATAGCTGCAACTCGTTTTAAAATTGGTGCGGTATTGAGGGAGGTGGATGCAGCTGGCAGCCGCGAAACGAGTTATAACGGTAGATATCGGGGCAAATTCGTCTGTCAAAGTTTGTGCATTAAACGTGCTTTTTTCACCACAGACCGGATCAGATTACCAGTGTAGTTTCTGTCAACAGTATGCTTCACTTACTGCTTGCTGTGTGTAACGACATCTTGCGGGATCTTTGTTTGTTGCCGGAAGAAAACAGGAGTCATGCTGAGAGCCGGTCAGAGCGGAGTTAGTTGTCCCGGAGTTCAGTTGAAAGTTTTACTGCAACTATTGAAAACAATGGTTCGTGTTTTTGCGTCATCGAAGTGCAAGAACAGGATGTCGTGCAACACCCCGTACAGCTTTTACAGGCTGACTTTGTCGCACAGCAACATGCTGAAGTTGTGGCTAATTGTGCTACAACTGGATGCTAACACTCCTGTCCAGACACTGCGTCTTGCAGACCATCGGCTCTGCAGTGCACACTTTTCTCAAGATGACTACTGCCAGCCCAAGAAGAGAAGACATCCCATCCTGAAACACATCACCAAACACACTTCAAGAAAACAGCTGTCCCACTCGCTGCAACGAAGACATTCTTCAACAAGCAAAGATCCTATGAGATGTCGTCACAGAGTGAACGGTAAGAGAGACGCTTTGCATGCTGTTGACAGAGATTACACTGGTGATGTGAGCCGGACTGTGGCGAAAAAAAGCGAAAAATTCAGTCATTATCCATTCACCCTCCTGCCAATTTAAGGTCGGGTTTAGTTTTTTTAGTCCACAAAACACTGCTAGAGTTCCATAGGAAAACAGTGTTGCAGAATCTCCCAGAAAATTGAAGTCAAGAATGACGAGTTTTCAAACAACAGAAAAAAAACAACAGAATAAAAACATAAAATACCTCCATACTCAATATCGTCTGGTGTAATCTAAGTTTCCTAAAGCCCCAACATGCCACATTGGCTTGAAAGATGTCATTAATACCATGTTTTTAGCCTAAATCTTCACTGTAGGTGCTTAGCTTGGAGCCATGTTTATATGCACAGGCACACTGTCTGAGCTGTGTGTGTGCAGTATGTGTGATGGTGTGCGTGTGCATGCCATTCACTTATGTATGGTGTTCATTTGGACATTTCTTCACAAGTGTATGACTGCATTTGGTTTGAAAATGGCTAAGATTTCACCCACTGTTTTAAAATTGGTGAGATAGAGTTGACCGTTTGGGGAGACTCTGTGTCATGAAATTTATATAAAAAAGCAGGCTAATGCCCTCTAACCAGAGCTGGGCGGCACGCCTCCCCCAGCTGTCTGTCTGTGAAATCTCATTTTGAAATATGCTCATTAGTACTCATCATTCACTGGAGTTAACACTATTTTTTCTTACTTAGATTTTTCAATTTTACCACTTTTGACAGGTGTAGAAGCTCAGCCGGACTGCAACAGCAGGGCTACAGATATGTACAGACACCCCCCACCCCCTGCTATACTTCGGTCTGTCTGTCTTTGGTCTGGAGTCTCATTATCTACTACGTAGCCACAACGCTACACCCTCTATAGCTTTAGCCCTGTGCTCCTCCATCCCACCCCACCCCCCTCCTCAGCCAGGCAGTAACATACAACACTATTGGCCACTGTAAACGCCAATCAATGTACGCAAGAGGTCCCTCCCTATCTTAACCATTAAGCACTTCGCTAGCTGTTTCAAAGAAATCTGCTACGTTTATCATTGTAAATTGCATATGGGCTGAGCTAGAATGGAAAGCTTGATGGATGTAGCAACAGTAACTGAGGGGGTGGGGCTTAGTGAACAGTCAATTTCCGATTGACTCAGGTATTGTGTGATATCTGGCAGCCTCATAATGTGTTATCATGGCTATACCAAAGTCAAATATCAAAGCTAAAAGTTAGGATATGTGGTAATTGTCAACTAGTTTGTATGTTGTCAGTTTAATCCATGGTTAGGGTTGCTTCACCAAATAGTTAACTGCTGGTGTAAAGCTTAAGTATTGTTGCAATGGTTACCTTGAGTGCAAATGGTAATACAAACTGCTGTTGATGGGGAATATTGTGATTTTGATAGAGCGGATGAGCTCAGCTCAAGTAGAAATCAAGTACTGCTCTACTGTACTAAAGATTTTTTTTTAATTATTGAGTTTACTGGGGTTGATAATACGAATCAAAAATGCTCTCTGTGTAACAAAATTCCACACAGCTGTCAACGTACATTGTGAATGACTATACAAACCCTCTCTTTAACTGAAGCCTTATGAATCTTTAACACCCACTGTCAGTCAACCTTCAGCGAAATACTTTACTGTTTCATTTTATGTGGTGTATTCAGTTTCACATAAGATTGGTTGAAAAGGAATAGTAAAGTCATAGATCACAAAAAAGCTTTGAATTTTGTATGCTGAAATCTTCCTCTTTTATTTGTCTGCCTTCTTGCCAACAAGTGTGTGACAAATGCTCATTAAATCCCTATTTTGTTTGTGTTGCTGTTCTTAAAAGAAATGCCAAGGACAGTCACCTTGACAGCTCGATCAGCATTCCAGTGTTGCTGGGAAATGTCTGTTTCTGTTATAGTTTTACTCTGTTGGTTTGTGCGCACATGTACTCAAGGTAAGCCGTGTAAAATGATCACTTTCTACAGGCGCACTCTTGAAAATAAAAACTTAACCATGTGATTTACCTCATCTTTACCAAAAACATCAGACAGAGTCAGATAAACCACCTCTACACCTGAGAAAAGGAAGGTCTGTATATGTCAGAGCACTTGATGCCCTGCTACTGAACCCTTCATTTCCTTCGGCAACTTTATTCTTGCTCTTCAGTCCTTTTAAAATCACTCCTACAAAAACCTTTCATCTCCAGTTGCTGTTCAGTTGCTTAAACATTAAAATCAAGCCTGTGAAGATGAAGCTGCACACAAAGAAGCAATCATCTGCCCTTGCTGTTTTTTTAATGGAATTTCATCCACTGAGTGATAATATCCAGACGTTATTTTGCAGAGCAATGTGTGAAACTGACCAGGCATTGCGAGTGGATCAATTACTGTTTACATGCCAGAATAGTGCTGGGTAGATAAAATGCAGCTCTTGGACAGCATCCAAGGAGGTTGCTGAACACAGATTTGTCATTACCATACTCGAGTGTATACGAATGTTCATTAATTTATAAATTCAAAACCATATGGTGTAATTTACTGGGTATCAGGTTGTATGTTTTTTTAGGCCTTGAATTTGAAGGAGAGGTGAACAGAAAATAGCTTTCTAACTGTGTAATTCAGGGTCTCATGTACATTTTGCTAAACATCTGAAATCATCAGAAATTATTGAAATCTGAATTTGGGTTTGAATTGAGCCTTCTTATGTGTGGACATTTATTACAAGAATTATGCAATGAATTTCTCTATCCAATCATTAAAAAAATCCATGTCAGTTGTCCCACTCAGACAGGTGTAACAAAATCTCTCTGCTTCTGTTTAATCTGTCTCTTTGAGTTTGAGCCAGCTCAACAACAGGGAAACTGGAGCTGTTATATTGCTCCTCCTTTGACAAAAACAGTAATTTTACCTGGCAGAATAGGGGACTTTATGGTTTACTGCTGCCTCAATCTGCAGCTAGTAATGTTAGTTCAGATCCAAACTAAAGTGTTAAAGCACCAAAGTCACACAATAACTAACCAATTGAGGCAGTTATAGACCAGACACTCCATTTTCTGCCAGGTAAAGTGTTTCTTGTCTATGGAGTCTGATGGCTTTGAAGAGAGCAAAGATGGCTTCAGATCCCCGTCAGAAAGGGTTGTCTGACTGCAAAATAAAGCTGTGAAAGTATTCTAAAAACAGCGTACACTTAAACTGATATTTTTTTTAATTGATTAATTAATTAGTTAATCAATTAATTTTTGTTAAAATAAGCTAAAAAGAGTTTTGCTGCTGCCGCCATCCATAGCAGTGCATTCCTGAGTTTCTGTGTCGGTACTCCTGAGGACATGTCAGTCAAAATGTAATCTGCCATGCCTACACAGTCTTGAAAAATGGTCTAAGCCAAAGGTTCACAAACCTTGGAGGACAAGGACCCCCACAACACATGCACATTAGATCACAGACGCCAGCTTCAGAGGATTTTGTCTTAAGGAATCCCCTCTGTAATGTATAACTATGAAGTTAACTATGAAGAAAAAAAAAGTCACAAGCAATCAATCAAAACGACCAACACTATTTCTTCTCTTGTTCCAGCAAAAAGTGTGATACAGCTAATTTGTCTAATAGTTATGAATGTTTATTTTCACTAAGATTCTTCTGGATGCTTAATGAGACACTTACCTTGGATATCATAGTTTCCAGAGGCTTTAATGTTTTGAAAAACTGGGCACAGAAATGTGAATATTTCCTGTGCAAGGTTGCACATAACACATTTTGAAAGACTCAGGAAAAAAAAACAAGCTGTTTTGTTGCTGTTTGACTTGGTCTGAAGTGCTACTTTACTGTTATATATCTGACTTACCAAAGAGATAAAAAGGAAAGATGCATCAGTTTAGCTGTGATGAGATCAGCAAGTGTTATCTTTTCATAACCAGGAAGCGTTGGTTTCCTATAAAGGAATTGTGGGAGGCAAAGTCTTCCTGTCCTTGGAAGAGGGCTGAGTGACAAGCTGCTTTTGTTGTGGGAAATGAAAGCCCTAATAAAACTGATATCTCACTGCCAGAAGGAAGTCTGCTTGCCTTGCTGCCATTTTAATCAACTGCTGAGGCAACAATTTTATATCTCAATGTATACATATATATTTATTTATTTATTTGCTCAGACTTTGATTTGTGTTTTGAGGTGAGGACAGTTGGATTTAACTCCCTTTTGTTCCTTTGTGGTAATGGAGCTCTTTAATGTTTTGGCATGTGACTTCAAATCTGACAGGAGATATTTATAAATCTTCTACCTTAGCAGTTTTCTTCTCCTTTCTTCTCCTGTGTTTATTTACCCTGTTTCTCTCATTTATCGTCACATTCTCACATTTTTGACCCAGTGTCAAATGCTTTTAGTCACTTATATGTCTATTGCAGAGGATTATCCGCTCATCTTTTGCCCCCTTCTACTCCTCCTCCCTGCCTCTCCTGCTCTCTCCATCCACTCCTCTCTGTTCTCTCTGTCCTTTCTTCCTCTCTTCCTCTCTGCAGCCTGTAATGATCTGGTGGCCTCAGGCAGAGACAGGAAGCCCAATGCTTTGGTCCAGGTGGCTGTCATAGATCCCCACAAGCAGCACCTCGTTTCTCATGCCTGCACAGAGATAGTGGAGGTAAGGCCCCACACACAGACACACAGATATACACATGCACTACCCTCTCTCTGTCTCTCTCCAACCTTTGATGTTTGTTGTTTTGCTGTGTCTCTGGGTCACTGGGTCTTGGTTGCAGTCTCTCCATCTCTCTCTGCCCTCCTTTTTCTCAACCCTTTTTCCCACATCTGACTCACTGAACTGGAACAGACAATGAGAGTTAACCTTCTATTTCCTGTGACAGTCCAGACATCTAGAAGAGTTAGTGTATGACTCTCATTCACTCCATTCTCTTAATAAGTACAGTGTGTGTTTGTGGGCTTAATTGTGTGTGTTTTTTCTGCTCTTTGACTTCTTTAAATGCTTCTTTTATTACCTTCACTGTGACAGTAGTGTTGCCAAGGCAACAGGCGCACAAGTGTTTTTTGGGCGGCAACAGCTGCCCCCTGTCCCACTATGGAAAACCCACTTACACACATGTGCGCACACACACACACACACATTTTTTTCTTTCCTCATATGAGGGCAAAGTTTCCTGACGCACATTATTTTCCTTCTAATCCAGTAAAGCTAAATTAGCATAACCGTCTCTTTCAAAGACTGCATTTCAACTGCTTTTCCCTTCAGTCCTGTCAAGGGAACAGCAGTGTGTGTGTGTGTTTGAGTGTGTGTGTAGAAATACAGGATGTGGTAGGATAGTGTATGCTGGCTCAGCCAGCTCTGCAGACACTCGGAGTGCCGCTGGAGTTTTGATTTCATGGCTGTAATGTTGAGGATTTGGAGCTGAGGATATGGACTGCTTTCGACTCCACAAAAACAGGGTATGTGCACATTCTGTGTGATTTTATGAGTCTGTTTTAAAAGAGAGGTTTGCAGCCTTATAAGAGGTGTTTAAGATGGTCTGAGGAGTTTTCTCTGCCATATATTTAGTTTATTAGTCCGCATAGTGTAATAAAAGTGATGACCCCTACTATTTAGCACTTCGCACAGAAATCAAATCAATCAGATAAGTGATTTTAGTGTTATTCTGACTAGATTTGCCACGATTAGTCCAATAATCGATTAGTCGGTTTAAATGGAATTAGGTGAATTAACTTTTTTGATAATTGATTAATCATTTCAGTCGTTTTTCAAGCAAAATGTCAAACATTTGTTGGTTCCAGCTTGTTAAATGTGAGGATTTGCTGCTTTTCTTTGTCATTTATGACAGTAAATGAAGAGTCTTTGTGTTCTGTACTGTTGGTTGGACAAAAACACTCTGAGAAATTCTATTGAGCATTTTGCACTTTTTTTTAATTGACTAAATTGGCAGATTAATTGATTAAAAAAACAAAAACAAAAAACAATTGTTAGGTGCGGCTCCAAATTTGACGTAGATATAGAACAGAATTGAGAAAATCCAATGTGACTTTGAACTCCTCTTTGAGTTTTGTGTCTGCGTGTTGTTTAGAGGAACAGAGGTCACTTGTCAGGACGGTCGTAACCAGTAGGTTTTCCCACTCATACGCTGTCATCCAACATGCACAGCAGCAGATGTTCATTAACCTGTGTGGCCAAAGGAGGACCTGTGTGTGCGTGTGTGTGTGTGTGTACATGTGTTCATGTGCGTGTATATGTGTGAATTGGAAAGCCCCACTGTGTGTGTAACATGAATCTTAAGACAGCACAACTGCCACTTGTGTTTCTTGTGTTTGTCACATTCCCGGGATGCCTGCTCTCAGCAGCTGCCGGCAGCTTTGTTGGGCACTGATTGGAGTCGTGGCTACATGAAAGCTTTGCCATCAGTCTTACTCATGTGATAGGCATATTATCAGGAATCCACTGTATATGAAGTAAGAGTTTAATTTAGAAGATAAATGACAGAACATGCCAGCTGCTACATGGCCCTTTCTAGTCTTACCCATGAATCACTGGACAGGGGTCAGATAAAAAGAACGGGACAGCATTTTATCATGTTGGATCTGGACTTTACCAATCCTTAGTCTAAAGAAATGACTTCTACAGGTTCTCCTTGTTTATAGAAAAAGTCCAAGTTTTACAGAATATGTCAAATGAAGGTAACAGTGTCTTCCACATATCTTTCATGTACAAACTGCCTCTTAAATTACTGCTACTCTGTCAAAACAACAACATTGTTTTTATATTTAAAATGTGGTGTCAGCTGACAGTTTTCCCACCATTCACACAGCAGAAATGAGTTTGCTACTTAGTGCTGGGAAGAAAAAAGAGTGATAATAGATGATGATGGTGCAGCAGCCTGTTGTGAACACAGCAAACAAAAACTTTAAGTAGTAGAAGTTGAAGTTTTTAAATCTGAAATTGGCAGTTTGTTTACCTTATTTGCATATGTATCAAATATAGAAAAGAAGGTAAAAGAGATAAATTCATAGCCAGAAGAAGCCTGTCTATTGGTGCCAGTACTGCCTAATTGGGCGGATAAAAATTGTTTTGGCTGGCTTGTGATAATTTGGCCTTCATATTCTATCATTTGGTTAGTAGGGAAAAGCTAGGCTATATTCTAATGAATCATTCCCTCTTCGCCCGACAGGACACTGAGTTCAGTTGGTTCAACTTGCAAATGACTCATAACTGATGACTGATTAAAACCAAATGTCATTTCAGTTCATTAGAATGAAGTTGAAACTTTTTTTTCCTATTCAAAATATTATTTAGTCAGCGCATAAAATATAAAATGTCTGAAAGGACAGGCTTTAAAAGTAAAAGCTTAACACTGCTCACATACAGAAAGTATGGGGGATGGTTCAGATTATTTGAAGTGGAGTTCTATGAGGTACTTGTCTGTTACCTACAGTAGATCATGGCTGACATGCTCCCAGTTTGGAGAAGCAGACTGGAATACCATCATGGTAGCAGAGCGATGTGGTGCTGTGGACAGTGTCAGCAGCAAAACATGTTTAAGACATTTCAATCAATATTTAAGTGTTTGCTATATTTAGAATATTTTCACTACTGAACTTTGTTGTTAAAGCGGTGATAATATTCTAAATAATATAATATTCTAAATATAGCATACATTTAGGGCCACTTAAAAAAGCTTTCCTTCCTAAACTGGGATTCCTGCTCCTTGCCAAACTGGGTGCATGCCGACCAGTGTCCACTGTAGGTAATACACTGATTCTGGATAAAAATCCTCGTACAACCCCACTTCAGATAATCCATGCTCCCCCTTTAACGTTTGGAAATGAGAAATTGGACTACTGTTTTGACGAGTGGATGGGTTTGAGGCTCTGATTGGACTATGTGTCACTTGTCAAAATCTGGCAACACTGATTAATGCAGGCTTAGTTTAATTTCCTATTAATACAAAACAGTAAGCTACATTAATTCTTTGTATACTAATTTCCTAAATCGTGATCTGTTAACCTTCACATTTTATACTCAGTGTTATTTATACACAGTAAAGTATCAAACTGGGACACAGTGCCATATTTCCACAAAAGGCAGACCCTTTTTTATCTCCACAGAGTGAGTGTATGTCTCAGTGTGGGCACTGTATCTTAATCTACTGTTGGTAAAACAGAAAGGACCAGTGACAACTTAAGTAGAAAATCTAAAGCCCTCTAAATCTCTTTAAAGTGCAATAGAAAACATCTTCGACATATTGTATTTGAAGCTGACTATAGAAAAATGCTATCTAGGATCTTGTAGGAAAATCCCGCTCCTAAAACATGGGCAGTGGGTCCAGGAGTGGTGCTACTCGAGGGGATTTGACGTCACGCAAAGCCTGAGGATAAAACTGCCTTTGATGTCATGCTAGTCAAGCGGAGAACCCCCTGCCTGGAACAAGTCCAAAAAGTCTAGTGTGTGTGTGTGTGTGTGTGTAATTATGAGTGGTCAAGAGAGGGAGAAAAACCTCCAGTGTAGGGAGACTGAAGCCAAAATATTCATACCCCACCCCCCCACCTCCAACCCAACACAATCACACAAACACACTCACACACACACACACCCTCTAATGGCCTAAATTGGCCATTCCACCGAGGTTTGCAACCGAAATGGACAAAAAGACAAGAGAGGGGCAGCTGTCTCCCATAGCATATGTTGACCACTTGTATGACAGACTGGCTTACTTTTCTGTGTAAATGGAGACAGGCTTACCACTTTAGCTCATCTCAGCCCATCAGTAGCACTAAGAAGATTCAGCCGCGGTTGAGGCTGCCAAGCATGCTGGTAAGTCTGAATGAGGCCTTTTCAGTGTGCCAGTGAGGGAGGTGTGAGGGGTTATGTGTGTGACTGTGTGTGTACCTGCAGATTCTGAGTATAATGGCTCTGCCTGTGTTTTTGTCCGTGTACAGTACTGATATATATCCAGATTTGCACTGAGCTCTGGTTCCTCTGTGTCTGTGCCCGCTGTGCTGAATCAGGCAGTGTGTTTAGGATGTTAGCGTACACAAACCACAAAGCTTCATGGCTTGGGCGGCAAAACGGCACCGGGCATCAAGACTGGTATTACCATGTCTACAGAGGCTGAAACAAGAAGCGATAGACTTGTTTTATTTCCCCTCCGTCAGCGCATGGAAGATTTCTGACGGATCAGTGGTGTTAGTGGTGTGGTGAGGAGGTGGGTCTGCGTGTTCCCTCCGTGTGTGTGTGTGTGCAGTTGAACACATAATTCTGTCTTTGTGTGTGCGTGTGTGTACCATTCTGTTTTTAGGGCGCTTCGTGCTTTCGCTTCCAATCCTCCAACACCCACCATCCACATTCATAATACCAAGCACATCTAGCTAAGAACTAATAATTAAGTAATAAAATGAGTAATGAGAAAATTTTGTTTTGCATGTGTGAAGAGTTTTATCTTACAAAATGCACAGAAATACACTAAACTCTTTGAAGGGGTGTGCATAAGACTGACATTAGACCATCAAACCCATATCATGACACCTGTCATGAACATGAAGTCATCAAGCGTCATTTGGTCAATTATGTAATTTTTTAATGTAAGGTTGCCATTGTTTGGTATGTCTTTGTTATAACAACACAACATTAACCAATTTAAAAATATCTTTGTTATGACCAAGCCAATAATGTCTTAGTTATGACCACTTGGTATTAATCCAGCCACTGTCTTTATTATGACATTATCAAACTTAAAACATGAAGCTAAATAGTTTCCTTGACATGATTTAAACTGTAATATGTGTTTGGTATTGATGTTAGAATTGTGTCCTGCATATTTTCCTTGACCTGATTTTCCTACGGTTATACATTTTGGACTTGTCATAAAGATGTTATTAAATGTTATAAGGCCAGTTTGACAACGACTACAGTACCAAGGTGACTTACAGAGTTGCCAGATGGACAGATAGCTCGTTGTTATCACAATGACACTTTGTCCTTGTTAATCAAGTTGTCCTCACTGTTCATTAAAAATGACACCAAATGACACTTAATGACAACAGGAATAAACATAAAGACTTCTTCATGCTTACAACAGATGGCATGTCACAGTTATGTTGGTGTCATGTCAGGCTTATGCACAAATACAGTTTTTCTGAATATTTGACATGTGATTTTGCATGCATCTGCCATATTCCCTATATATCAATATTGGAAAAATATTTGTCATTGCCATAATTTCTTAGCTGATTTTTTGTTGTTGTTGTTGTTGTTTGTTTTGTTTTTTGTTTTGTTTTTTTTAACTCAAGGGTGTGACCATGCATTCATACATGTCTGCCAGTCTGTCTGTGTCAGTCTCATTACCACTCCCCAGCTTGTCCCCACATGGTCCCCAAGGATTGTGTTCTATAGACGCCCATCAGTGTGGGGCAGAGGAAGAGGAAGTCCCAAGTGTAAACACAAAGTGCTTTGAAATGGTTCAAACAGTCAAAACCAAACTGCTAAACAATTTCCCCAGGAAAGCCCCTTCGCTTCTCATGCAATAAAATTCACTTAAAAAACATTTTAAATTCACAAAATCATCTATGTTAGGTTTATTTCTCCTGTCAGTGCCCTTGAACAAGGTGCATTGCTCCTAATACTTTTGCTGGGTCAAATGCAGAAAACGCATTTCACTATTTATGTTGTACTTAAGGTTGTCAAAAGTATCACCTTATCAATACCACATAGTTTAAAGCCATACTATTTTGACAATTCTAAGACCTAATAATACATACATTTATTGATTTATTAATTATACGATATAATACAATAATCTAGTATGATTCTAAGACCTCAGTTCAGTCTTTATTTTCCTGAAACTTGGCTTATCATATTTTGTTTGTTTAGTTTGTTTGCTAAGGACTACTTTTCCTTTTTGTCATGTATTAAATATAAGTTTTTAATACTAGTATTGTAATTTTTAAATTTTGGTATACCCCCAAAGTCTCCTTTAGGAGACTTTTTACTCATTTTTACCCATAGAGTAACACATGTAAAGAAAAGGATGACTGTGAAAGAGAAAGTTCCTTTGTTGGAAATGACTCAAGGTTAGATACTGGTAAGTATCTAACATAAGTGTCTAACTACACTAAAAATCATAACAGATCATCTCAAATCTTCAGTTGATGCTGTTTCATTTGGCTCTTGTAAAATTAAAGATTTTGCAACTACCTTTTAAACAAATTCCTCACTGAGGCTGTGATGGTATGGATTTTTTTCTGACCGCGGGATGGCAGTTAAATGTGACTGTCTTGATAATTCCATTTTATTGGACTTTAATAATAAGCGCAGCGTAGCTCCTTTAAGGGCAGTGCGTAATGTACTGTATGTGTGAAGTGCAAGTGACACAGAACAAGCAGGAGACTGCTGGCGCTGCTCACAACTTAAATTAAACTTAACACTAAGTCAATCTGGCGGTAAATGTACATTTCGGGTTACAGTGTGTCAGTTAATAAACGCTTCAGCTTTTTAACACTAAGTAAAAGTCTTGTCTGTTATTTTCAAATTGCTGAAAAAGTGACAGGGTTAGCCTTCAAGTAAGCTGCGCAGGAAAGGCTAATGTTAAGCTCTTGCTAACACTAGTGTCATACCTAATGCTGTACAATGTCAGCTTGATGTGATTGTTTTCCATTGAGAAGCTTTGTAATCCATCTTGAACTGCAGCGTCTTTTTTAGAGACGTCGTAAAGTAAATGATAATGATAGATACAACACTGAATGCTTTCTGTAGTTTTTTATCCGTTTTTCAACAGTTGTTGTTAGCATGGTATTAGTGTCCCACTGGCAATCTTAAGATGCCCTGGTTTGAGTTTGTTGACCAATTAGAGGCTGTGTTCCTAATTAATCAACCAATCAGGGGCTGTTCCTGACTTGTGTGTGACAGCACTGATCCTTAGATACAGTGGCTTGCAGAAGTACTCATACCCCTTGAACTTTTCCACATTTTGTCACATTACACACCACAAACATGAATATATTTTATTGGAATTTTATGTGAAAGACCAACACAAAGTGTCACACAATTGTGAAGTACAAAGAAAATTATACATGATGTTACATTTTTTTCACAAATAAAAAACTGAAAAGTGCAGTGTGCAAAAGTATTCAGCCCCCTTTTCTCTGAGTGCAACCACTTGCCTTCAGAAGTTGCCTGATGACTGCTGAATGATTTAATGT